>OZ005654.1:186695772-186958534 GCA_963930645.1 Salticus scenicus | reverse complement strand
ATAATTTCTATGATAATAATCTCCTATATTATTAAAATCTGTACGCGTGTGTGTGTCTGTGTGTCTGTCTGTGTGTCTGTGTGTCTGTGAGAAACGGCTTGACGCAGCAAAGGCTCGGCCGCTAACGGTCGCACGGACTTCGAACAGGTACCGATGGACAGAGAGTTTATCGCAGATCTGGGGTAGCTAATTTGCTAAACGATGCGACCCTAATTAGCGGAGATATTAATTAAAATGTCGACCATTGTCTAACGAAAAATGACCCAGAATTCATGATTATCTCCTATATTATTAAAATCTGTACGCGTGTGTGTGTCTGTGTGTCTGTGTGTCTGTGAGAAACGGCTTGACGCAGCAAAGGCTCGGCCGCTAACGGTCGCACGGACTTCGAACAGGTACCGATGGACAGAGAGTTTATCGCAGATCTGGGGTAGCTAATTTGCTAAACGATGCGACCCTAATTAGCGGAGATATTAATTAAAATGTCGACCATTGTCTAACGAAAAATGACCCAGAATTCATGATTAAATGCTTAAAAAGCGAAATTTTTACGGAAAAAGTGGAAAATAAATTAGAAATATCATTCGTATTGTTACAAACAAGATACCATTGGAAAGGGCTTTTTTTTTTCTTAATCCGATGGTTTAAACGGCTTATCGATCGGACAATTAAATTTTTTTAAATTAACTAAACTATAAAAAAATGTTGGCAACAAATCACAGGAAACTTAGCTTTGCAGACGATCGTCTAGACAGCGGAAACGAAAAAAAAAGCACCTGCTACTGATTGATAAACAGATGGATTTTAAGTGAGATAAAAAATTGCAATTTTCTATTTTCTTCAATTTTTCAAATTTTGCACATTTTATTTAGTATATAATATTTACACCACAAAACAAACTTGCATTTCAAATTTCATCGATTTTCGTCAATAAACAAAAGATTTACATTTTAATTGCAAATTTAATTTTATCTTTACACGCCGGACACTTTTGCAATATTTTAATACGGGTATTTCAATTTCTAATTACGATTGATTTATTTTTTATACATCATACGAAAGGTATTTTAAAGTTCTTTTACATAATTCAAAGTTTTCAACCGATTTACACGTTTTGAGGTCTCCTGAATCAGTGTTCTTTCATGGCGCTGTAATATTTTCAAATTTCAATATTTCAATTTCTAATTATGATTAAATTATTTTTAATACATCATTCGAAAGATATTTTAAAGTTCTTTTAAATTATCGAAAGTTTTCACCAGAATTACACGTTTTGAGGTATCCTGAAACAGTTTTCTTTTATGGCGTTGTAATATTTTCAAATTTAAATATTGCAATTTCTAATTATGATTAAATTATTTTTAATATTTAATTCGAAAGATATTTTAAAGTTCTTTTAAATTATCGAAAGTTTTCACCAGATTTACACGTTTTGAATTATCCTGAATTAGTTTTCTTTGTATCTCAGCTACTAATTAAAATAATTTCATAAGTAATACATCATTAGAAAGCGTTTTTGAATTGGAATGGAACAGTGGAATACAGAAATTTCTACCGACAGATGGCGCTGTAATATTTTTAAATTTCAATATTTCAATTTCTAATTATGATTAAATTATTTTTAATACATCATTCGAAAGATATTTTAAAGTTCTTTTAAATTATCGAAAGTTTTTACCAGATTTACACGTTTTGGGATGTCCTGATTAAATTTCCTTTTGCTTCTCAGCCAAATGAGTTAGATCGTTCAAAATTGGTATACGCAGGTTAATTAAGAGGGCCTGAAAGGGTGCAGAAGAAATAGGCGTGCACCGTGCGCGTATCCCTTAACTTGTGCGCGCGCATGGGTCTGCGCTGCCGAAGGCAGTGGGGACCCTGTGCGAGTTTTTACCCGATCAGAAATGATTTTTTTGGGGGGGGGCACGAAAGGTCAGGGATGGTATACGCGCGCGCAGCGCGTATATCCCTTAAGTTGTGCGCGCGCAGCGCGCACGGGACTGCGCTGCCAAAGGCAGTCGGGACCCGGGCCGACTTTTTACCCAATCAGAAATGATTTTTTTTAATTTATTTTCTTAACACTAAAAGTTACTGTTAGTTTACTGTTACTGTTAGTTTTCTTTTCTTAAGAATAAAAATATGACTGCAGAAGGAATATGTGCGCGCAGCGCACGTATACCTTCATACGTGCGCGCGCATGGGTCTGCGCTGCCGAAGGCAGTGGGGACCCGGTGCGAGTTTTTACCCGATCAGAAATGATTTTTTTAGGGGGCACGAAAGGTCAGGGAAGGTATACGCGCGCGCAGCGCGTGTATCCCTTAAGTTGAGCGCGCGCAGCGCGCACGGGACTGCGCTGCCGAAGGCAGTGGGCACCCGGGCCGACTTTTTACCCAATCAGAAATGATTTTTTTTTTTTTAATTTCTTTACTTAACACTAAAAGTTACTGTTAATGATTCATTAATTTTAGTGATTCATTTGAAAATACTGACCCGCTAGCGGGCGAAGCCAGCTAGTGCTTTTTATAATATCGGAAGAGGTATATTTTTCTACTCCTCTTGAACGACTTTCCAGAGTCCACAAAGCGTTGTAGGTCGGTGTTACGATAATGTTGATTTTAAGAGTCGAAAAACACAAAAATCCAACAGTGATACATCAGAAGATTTAGCAGAAATGTTAGTGAAGGGTATGGTTTTAGTTCCCGTTTTTTGTTCCATTTTTTTCTAAATAAGCAATTGCGGATTGTGATGTGTGGCTGCTTGTTTTGTCTTGATACAGTTCAACGGATTGATAGCATTGTGGATAAAGATCTGGATTTTCATTTTTTAAATTTGGAATTACAATATGTTCTTGAGAGTATTTAGAGTTGATTTTGACATTTTTGTCCCATTTTTTTGCTTTTATCTTGCGCTTGTATGAAAAACCAGTGGCAATCATAAATCTTTTAGAAAAACTTTCATTTGATGCTTTGAGCCACGTAGCTCAACTTTTTCTCCACTTTTGTGATAATAAATTGGCCACTTTTTATTGCAACCACTTTAATAGACCCAAGATTCATCTGTTGTTGCAACATTTTTCCATTTTTCTCCTGATAAATGTTTCTCATAAAGATTTCACTAAAAACTATCTTTGGAAAGAGCGGAAACCTATCCATCCACTGCCATTTTAAAAGCGCATTTCTGCATCTAAACAAAAAGTCTAAATATCAGAAGATAAATAAAACTTCCCAAAATATAACTGTTGTGAAAATAAAATTCTCCATGCAAACGATTTTTTCTTACTGCGAAATAAAATCGTCTAAAAAATGTGCGAACAGTCTCTGTATATAGGAGCCTTAGAAAATACGTAACATTAATATAATAATTAACAAAATGTCGTAATGAATAAATGAGAAATAAACAATTTGGAATTGAATAAAAACCGTTTTTAGGCAATATCCTTTGATGGGGATCAAACCCACACTCTTTGGCTTCGTAGCCCAATGCTTTACCTCAGAGCCACGGCGTTCGCAAACATTCGTTGCAATGTTACAAGAATGAAAACGAAATGAATGACTAAATGAGGAAAAAAAAAAATCCACAAATGAGATGATGATAAAATCTTTTATTTATTTTTGCGAATATTCTGCTTATTATTGATAAATGTGTTTTAACAGTGTACAATATTCAACGGATTTATATATTAAATTAAAAGCTTTTATTGCAACGCCTTTCATGAAATCAAATTATTAGTACTTACACTTATTTTTAATAACATTATCATTTTTGTGAAAGCAACGGCTCCAGCATTTTTTGTCGAAAAGGTATGAGAAGGCTCATCTTCTCATTTTAAAGTAATTTATTTTTAACAGTGAATTATTCGCTGTATTTAATAAAATGAAAAGTATATATTAAATTCAATTCTTTCAGATCTAACGCATTTCTTTTGTGCAAATGTACCTTTTAAGGTTTCAAGAGATCAAAGCATTTTAAATTTGATAACTTCTGCATTGATTGTTTTTATATCAAGATCTTTTAAACCACATTCTTTAGCTTATTCAACAATGACAAACTAGCAAAATTGGCAGTCAGTGCTGAAATTAAAACGTAACAGCAAATCATTACTGGATTGCATTTATTGTAGAGTCAGGCTAAACATAGTTTTTTTTTTTATTATTGAATTGACATTATATGCAATAAACATATTTCATTGATACATTTTTGACTTAGCACGGTTCATTAGAATACTGCAATAGCTTAGCATCTTAAAAATAAACACATATTTCAGTAATCAGTTATCACATATATATATAATCGAAATTATCTCCTTATATAATTTTGATGAAGATGAGAATCACCATTAAGCATGTTATTTAATCTTAAGTTTAAAATAGAGTATAACTTCAGCGGAGTAAAATTTTAAAATATGCTTATAAACGTTTCAGCAAAATTCACAGTTTTTAAATAAATGACATTTTTTTTTAATACATTGAAATTTTGTAGTCATTTCCTATATAGAAACATTTAAATGCTTACCACTTTTATAGTTGTATACAGTACTTTATAGCTTAGTCCATCTAGTATTAAATTAGTATTAGTATTAAAAAATAGGAATGTAATAGCATGTATAATATTTAAATAATATTTTTAATATTTGCAACAGAAGATATTTCCATTTATTTAAAAAGAAGCATCCATTTGCAAGTTCCAAACAAGAATTAAAAATTTTACAAAATTTTTTTTCAAGAATGCTTTACAAGATTTTTTTTCTTCTTTATTTCAACGAAGATTTGTTTTCTCTAACGTAAAAGTTGTATTTGTGTGTCGAATTTCGAACATAGTCTGGCGGAGTCAGAACAAATTTAAGAATGAATTGGCATTCAAAAAGTAGACGACAAGAAAGGGGGATGAATAAACATGCTCCCAAAGAAGATATAAAGAATTCAATGGGTGATATTCAGTAGCCTTGTGTTGGTTGCACTTTAGGTAGGGTAGTTAACAGGGTAGGTTCACGTAAATATTTTCTCTTAGCTTTTACTTTTAACTTTTTAAAAAATATATTATCTATTATAAATAATAATAATAATAACAATAAAAAACTAAAATTATATATAATTCATAAAAACATAACTAGGTTCAATGGAACATTGAAACACATTCCCTTCTTTTTAAAGAAAATACCATTAAAAGTCATATATACACCTCTGTTTGCTGAAAAAGAGATGTATAGAGGAAGTAGTTTTAGATGTAAAATTTATGAAAAGAAAGATTGTTATAAAAGTGAATACCACGAAGAAATTTCCATATTTTCGTTCAGAATAATATATATATATATATATTATTTTTTTTTTTTTTTTTTTTTGACTAAAAGAAAAAAAAAAAGTCTTAAAGATTTTTAAAGAAAATCTTAAAAATATACATTTGTTATATTTTAAGCATTAAACAAAGGAATTAATATTTGATTCAGAAATCTTCTATTCAATATTTTATGTTTGTAATAAGTACAAAAATTTAAACACCATAAAATGCAATAAACTCGTAACAATTGTTTAGGGTTGAAAAGACACACGACCCTTCGTCAAGCGAACAAAGTAGGCACGAGCGTTACTATCAAAGCCGCAACACACACAGTGAATTGCAGGAGTGATTCCAGAACTCGTGCTTAATTTTTTCACCTGATGAAGGTTCGTGTTTTTTTTTTTTGTGTTTTTTTTACCCCAAGCAATTTTTGCGAGTTTATTGCACTTTATGGTGTTTATTCAAAGTTTTGTACTTATTACTTTAAAGAGTCAGTTCTCTTTAAAAAATTAGTTTTTTTTTTTTTTTTTATAACTCTTATAAAATTCAGTAAAAATAGTTAATAAAAATAAATAAAATTTCACCTTATTACATGTATCTATCTGTACTATATCTGTCTTACTATGATTTTTTTTTTTTTTCACACTCGAATTCTAGTTTTAAATATACAGAAATAAAATGACTTCTAAACAATTAGCGAAAAATTCCCCATTAGCTACTTAAGTAAAAGTGATAATTCCTCAAATGATATTGTCATCTGCAGATTCTAACAAAGGCATCACATCATCACGATTCATAAATATCCTATAGGTTATAAAAAAGGAAATTATGTCTGTTAAAGTAATTTCGTTATATTGTCACATTCGGTGCTTCTGTAGAAGTGCTGATTGAACTAGTCCAGTGTTAAAGGAGGAGTGATAACCCTTATGGTTGAGACAAAATAAGTGATAAGGGAATGCCGAATGACTGGGTGTTTACCAAAGACTAAACTTTTGGTCAATTTGGCACAACTACAAGCATTTGAAATCCTTCTCAATGACAGACGTCGGATAAATGGTTGTGCAATATTCCTAATGAGTCAACAAAAAATAATTTATTTAATAAAAATGTTTAATTAAAGTTTGTTAAAATAACGAAAAAGAAAGAAATTTCTCTTGAGAATGGTCATTTTTCCGAGACATTCACAAATTCATCTTGTGTTCTTTATGCATAGATTTTTCATGATTTCTCATTCAAAAGACTTCAAATCAAACAATTTTGAATAAAATTGATTTAATAAAAAAGAATGTATCATAAAACTAATTTCTTATTAACAAGCTTCCTTCAGTAATGACAATAGTAATAAACAATGATTTAAATTATGTGAAGAAATGGTCATTTAAAGTTGAAATAATACTTACTGTACGGGTAGCAAAAATGTAGTAAACTTTTAAGAAGTTCGTGGATCACATTTTGGTAGGTTTGGTCTGTTTCTCTCAAGAATAGATAATCTTCTTACTTTAAAATCAATATAGAGTTTGTAAGTCACTCATTCTACACTGTGAAAAAAATCTTTCGAGACTTTATATCACTTTTAGTGCAAAACTCGTTAAAAATGCTCACTAGGTAGCTTTAGTGCGACATTATTCAACCACACTACTTCATTGCTTATGTAAATTTGACTTGATGAATAGTATATATTAAAGTAAACTAGTTGGCAAAGGTAGACTCCGCGCAGTTCCCCATCACGTATTTGTTTCCTTACATTTTAATTAATGTTAAAAACTATCAAAGTAAAATTGACATATTGCATCCCGGCAAGAAAAATGGCGCAGCTTAAAAATGCAGTATTTGAGAAGAATCAACTTAAAGATGGTATAAAGAATGAACTTGGCTATAATAAAACTAACATGAATGCTTCTCAGGTGGGTGAATTGAGAGTTAAAAATGCGACATTTTCCGCGCTCATTGGGATCATTGCATACGCCTTTTTCAATAACATAAACCCAAATTTACCATTTTAGTTTGCTTTCTTTGGAAATCGAAATATTCCAATCGCTACGTTTATCTCTCTCTCTCACTCTCTCTCTATATATATATAATCCAAATCTTATCATCACGATAACTCCCGAAATAATACTCCAAATCGAACCAATTTTGGATAGCGAATTTATATCACAAATATCTTGGATAAGTTCGTTAACCAAGTTGCTCCACAATTTTGTTTTCAAGTGGCGATGTAAACATAGACCATATAAGGGTCTCAACCAAGATTATAAATGAATTTTATCCACCATGATATTACCAATCGTTTTTTTATCACCAAACAATCCGTAATTCTAAACTTTCATCAAAATCGCTCTGTCCATTTCCGTGTAAACCATATTTCCGCCATACATTGTAATTGGCCTTTAAAGGTTTAACAACAAAAGCGACATTTTCTGAAGATGAAAATATTTCGAATCATTTATGCACCCCAAACTTTCTTCAAAATCCTTTTACCCATATCCAAGTAAACCCAATTTCTGTCATATGTTACAACAGTTCGATAAAGGTTTAGCTGCGAATGAGAATTTTTCTGAAAATGAGGATAAGTCCAATCGTTTAAGCACCCCGAAAAGCCTTTAACTCCAAACTTTCATAAAAAATTCTATATTCATTTCTAAGTAAACCCAATCTCTGGCCTACGTTGCAATTGGCTGATAAAGGTTTAACTGTGAACATGAATTTTTCTGAAGATGAGGATAAGTGTAAACGCTTTAGCACTCCGAAAAACACTTAATTCCGATTATTTTTTTAAATCGCTATATCCATTTCGAAGTAAATTTCTGCCATATGTTTCCATGGGCCGATAAAGGGTTAACAACGAACGAGATTTTTCTGAAGAAGATGATATTTCCAATGGCGTTTTCTACCCCCAAAAATCCCTAACTCCAAACTTTCATCAAAATTGTTCTGTCCATTTCCGTGTAAGCAATATTTCTGCCATATATTGTAATTGGCCTTTAAAGGTTTTACAGCAAACGCGACATTTTCTGAAGATGGAAATATTTCGAACCGTTTATGTACCCCCAAACTTTCATACAAAATCTCTACATCGATTTCCGAGTAAACCCAATTTCTGCCATATGTTGCAATCGGCCGATAAAGGTTTAACTGTGAACGCAATTTTTTCTGTAGATGAGGATAAATTTAAACGCTTTAACACCCCGAAAAACACTTAACTCCAATCATTTTTTAAAATCACTGTACCCATTTCGAAGTAAACCTTATTTCTGCCATATTTTGAAATGGGCCGATAAAGGTTTAACAGCGAACGACATAGATGAGGATATTTCCAATCGCTTTTTCTCAGCAAAAAATACCTAACTTCAAACTTTCATCGAAATCGCTATGTCCAATTTCTTGTAAACCATATTTCTGCCATACGTTGCGATTGGCCTTTAACGGTTTAACAGCGAACGCGAAAGTTTCTGAAGATGGAAATATTTCCAATCATTTATGTACCCCAAAATTTTCATCCGAAATCTCTATATCGATTTCTAAGTGAACCTAATTTCGGTCACATGTTAAAATTGGCCGATAAAGGGTTAACTGAGAACGCGAATTCTTCTGAAGATGAGGGTAAGTCCAATCATTTTACCCTCTACCCGAAAACACTTAATCCCAAATGTTCAACAAAATCGCTATATCCATTTCCGATTTAGCCTGATTTCTGCTATGTTTTGCAATTGGCCAATAAAGGGTTAACTGTGAACGTCAATTTATCTGAAGATGAGATCCAATAGTTTTTTCTTATCAAAAATCCCTAACTTTAAACTTTCATCAAAACCGATTTCTCCATTTCCTTGTAAACCCAATTTCTGCCATACGTTGCAATTGGCCTTTAAAGGTTTAACTGTGAACGCGAATTTTTCTAACGATGAGGACAATTCCAATCGTTTAAGCAACCACAAAAAAACTTAATTCCAAACTTTCATCAAAATCCCTGCAACCATTTACGAGTAAACCCGATTTCTGTCATATGCTACCATTGGCCAATAAAGGGTTAATAGCTGAGGGTTAACCCAAGCACCCCAAAAAACACTCAACTACAAACTTGTTTGTAAATTTCTATATCCATTTCCGAGTAAACCCAATTTCTGCTATATGATACAATGGGCCGATAAAGGGTTAACAGCGAACACGAATTTTTCTACCTCGCGAAATTTTCAAAGTTGTATGTTTATAGTTAATGATGTTCATCCCGGCATCAAAACTCATATTAAACAGCTGTTCTTCTATCTTTACGATAAAAATATTTCTTTTCATGCACGTTTAAGTGAAAATTTGCCCTATTCTCCCATGTTAAGAAAATCGTAAATTTTGAATAATAGCTGAAGTTTTTTAATTAGAATGTTGCTAATAAATAGGGTCCTTGCCAGTGTCATAAATAATATTTTAAAACTGGTCTGACCTCTCTGGGATCATTTGTTCGTGAGATATCGTGTAAACAGGCTAACAAACTAACGGACTAACTCACTAACACACTAACGGACTAACTCACTAACCCACTAACGGACTAACAAACTAACAGACACCCTACAGACGGACACCATATAAATTTTGACATTTTCGGATTCCTCATACCTGAAAATGTATAAGAAAGTAAAAAAACCGAGGACGAAATTTTTTAACGATTACTAAGTTCTCCATACCTATAGTATGATGGGGAACTAAAAAGTGTATGACATAATTAATAAAGCGCCTCGAGTCACTTTCAAATATTGCACTAAATCAAGGGACTCAAAATTTGTGAATATAACAGAATTTCATTTTCAGAAATTTGATTCCAAAAAAATTTCCACATACAAAATTTGTTTTTGCCGACATTGAAACAATTGTTGTTTTCATTAAATATTTTGTTAATCAACTGTTTTACATGGCCGTTGGCTGGATAGATTGTTGGCAACGTTGGGTTCATATGCAGTACTTTATATTGAGAACTAACCGTAATTAACTAATATAATGCTGATGAAGGGGACAAAAATTGTGCCCTTCAGTCTACCGAAAATATTTACACTCTTCTCAAAAGTTTAGCAAGATTTGCAAACAAAGAGTTTTTTTTTAAATTTTAAAACTCATCTCTCGATGAAATGTTAAACATTGGGTATTTAAAAAACTTGGTCTCTTCCTCACGTTTTTCAGAGAAGATTGGTTTAAGACAACATATAATGGGCCAGTACTAAGGAAAATTAATAATGTTTGTGATCTCCCTATTTCGTTAAGTGAAAGAAATGATCTGTAACTTTAGGATATGTTAATAATAGACACATTAGAATTTGTGGATGAATTTGGGTCATGATAGAATATTAACACGTTTAGCGCCACGTGAATTCTTAAAATCCATTAAAATTCCATAATGATTCCTCCCGTAATAAATAAAAATTAAGCACATTTAAATAAATTTAGAACAATGTAATATTTTTAGTTTTATATCCTATTTTACACTGTCAACGAACGATGGTTGATGCGGTTTTATATCATATTTGACACTGTCAGCCACCGATGGCTGACATGGCGCTCAACGTGTTAATTTTTTATTGGTACTGCTTTTACTTTCGGGTTAAATTTTCACTGAAATGTTTGAAGTATAACTTATTCTGCACACGCCTAAAGTTTCAAGATGATTCCTTCAGTACTTTTAGAGATATATGACAAAATATCTAGAATCTAGAATGACTGACATGACGCTCAACGTATTAAATAACGGAAATATAAGCATTCATTTCAAAACTGTAAAAAAATCAGCATAATAATATGCAGAGTTTTAACCGAAAATCATTTCCACTTTGAAATAATTTGAAAAAACACATTTAAAACAATATACTGCAATCGGAATACAAAATATCTTAAATATCTCATGAAATAGGGCATTGTTATGAAAAAAGTTTTTACTGCGCATGTGCAAAAGACAAAAAGGGAAAAAAAATTACATAGTTTGAAAGATAGGTATATTGGGCAACTTTTGTCAAAAGTGCATTCAAATAGTGTAAAAATTACGAACATTGTCAGCAAAGATCGAGCTACATTTTAGATATTTTCCAAGAGCTAAAATTTCCTAAAGGGTTTTTCATGTGCTGCGTAATTAATTTAAAGATCCAATTATTTGAACTCCGCTCCAAGATTTCTTTTTTTAGAAGATTGCTTATAGGCTTGTAGTTCTAACATATGTTTGCTTATTTACTGATATTTGTGAGATGATAAGGGGTTTTTCTAAAAAAAGAACATTTGCTAAGTGGTTAAAATATTTGGATTTCAGGTATTAAATTAATTGGAATTCAGTATTGGAGAAAGTTGCTAATGGTAGTGGTGTGTTAGGTGGAGTACGTAAAGGTCGCCAGATGAATTTATTATTGAAAGTTAAAGTGTATAGCTACGTGTAATAGCGTCGAGTGTAATATAAAGTGTAATAGCGTCGAGTTGGGACAGAATGTGCGGTTGGGAGTGTAAAGGTCGCCAGTTGAAATTAGTATTGAAAGTAGTTTAATGTGATAATGTCGAGTCAAGGTAAGATTTTCGTTCGAGAATGGAAAAGTCCCTAGCTGAATCGACGATATTTTGGCAATGTTGTGGGTGAGATAGTTGGTTGCAGGTGTCGAGTAGAGGTGAATTTGAATTAGCATGAAGTGTCTCAAGTTTTTGGTAGTTAGTTGGGTAATTTGAAAGCATGATCTATGTAGGTTGCGACAGGTGTGTAGAATTTGAATGAGGGTAATAAAGAAAAGTATTCTGGTAAAATGAAGTGAATCATTTTTCTTATTATGAGGACTTTAAATAGATCACTTAATGGAACACTATGACAACACTATGTTGCAGATGTGTGCTGTTACTAATGTGTTGTTAGTAATCCTTACGGAGATCGTCGCTGAAAAGCTGTAGTTCTTGGCTCACTGGAAAGGCCTCGACTTTCGGCTGATACTGTTTCAAGCAGCAGGGGTGAGATATTTTTGATAATCTAAATTACTTATTTTAATTTGATTTAGGAAGACCTTTCGCATCCCCACGCCCTCTCTTACATTTAAAACTAAAATAAAGATTGGTGTCACTTTTTATCTGAGTCTCCTGATTGCTTTCCACTCTCAATGAAGGTCATGAATCAAGATGAAGTAGGAAATTGGATTTCCCAAATGCACTTATATGAAGTACCGTCTGTAGACCATATTGATGCGAAATGTCCCTGTATGCTAGCTACAATAAGTATATACACTAAATATGTGTACACCTAACTCATTGTATCTCGTTAATTTTTGAACCAAATTTGACATCATTTGGATGATTCGAGAATGTCATCGGAATTCTTTTGAGTAGCCTGTAAATAAATTATTTACTGTCTCTCTCTCTCTATATATATAGAGAGAGATAGATAGATAGATAGATAGATAGATAGATAGATAGATAGAATGATAAAATAAGCTGAACAAAAATCCATAGGCTCTAATGTCACAAAATTCTTTTGTGTATCTCTGTATATGATCTATAAACACCATATAAACCAGAATAAAGTATACTGCTTATTCTATGTAGCTCATAAATATTGTTTGAAATTTGACATAATCTGGATGATTAAGTGACATTTTCGAAACACATTAGTAAGATCCTATTCATGAATTATCAAATCTAAGCACATATTTTCTACAGAAAATATACTTTAAATACACTCAATAAAGTGTGTTAATTTAATTTTGTTGAAAACAGTCTAACCATGTTAAAATGCGCTTAAAAAGAAATCTTCCCAAAGGCCGTAATAATAAGAAGAAATTTGATGTGTCTTTGTATATAACAAATAAACAATGTGTACATCAAAATTTATACAACTATCTCTGTATAGCCTTTAAATATATGTACCAATTTGAGAGTAAATTGGAGCTTTTTTGCGGACGCTATTGCATTGCATACAAATTCTGCCAATAGGCCGTAATGTTTAGAAAAAATTTGGTATGTCCCTGTACACGGACTACAAACAGTATACTCACCCGAAAATATATAGCTGATTCTGTGTGTCCTATGCACATGTGTACCAATTTACAAGTCAATAGCGCGATTTTTGCGGCAGCTATAGCGAGACAATCATCCATACTTACAGACAGACGAACAGGCAAAAGCATTTTGAGTCCCCACTCTCAGCGTAGAGGCCTCAACTTACGTATCGGCATCTAGCAGAAAATAGTGACGGAAGCCCATGGATCGGAAGAAGCACATAAAGAATGCACTAACGACTGTTTAAACCCTGCCGAGGCGAAGAAAAGACTATCAAAGACACATACGTTTGGTAAAATGAAAAAAACAGACTTTGGATTTGTATTAAACACCTTTTTTTACTCTTTGCTTTTTAGTCATACACATGGGCTAGCTTTGCATGTACCTCTGTCAATGATGTCTGAGATTTGCTGTGAAGCATTATATTTATACGCTTTTTTATAGGATTATGACACATTTCGTAACGCAAAATCTGTGTGGAACAAGCAACACCGCTATAAATTTGTGATTTCACCGAAAGAAAGCGCAGACTCGCAAGTCTGTGTTTACACATGAACATGCACATGCGAGGATGATCCTTTCAAGCATCCTATTTTATTTCATAACTCATCAAACGTATTAAAAACATTTTGAATCAAAAATTGAATAAAGGAAAAAAAAATAATTGTTAGAAAAACAAGACGTTCTACCAACGTATTATTTCTAAGCAAAGAATAAAAAAAAAATTAATTAATAAAAAAAAAAAAAAAAAGATTATATTCTTTTGAATTTGAAAATTGAAACACTTCATCACACTACCAGCATAGTTAAGAAGATATTATTTTTAAGCTTTCATTCCTAATTTTACTTAAATTATTCATCAGAAGATATATATTAAAATAATAATAATAATGCATAATAAAAGAAAAATTAAGCAGAATGCATTAGAACTTTTTTTTAAAATCTAAAGCTATTATTACCGTGTTTAATATAAACATGTTAATATAAACATGTTAACATACTCATTAATTAGTTTTTTTTTTTTTTTTTTTTTTTTTTAAATCATCCTCCATAAAATACGATAAAAATTGGCAACAGTCCATGTAAAAATAGTTTTCTTAAGTTGAGTCTCAACAATAATATATATAATGAAAATAATTAAAAATTATACAGAATGTAATAATTTTACTTTTTTTTTTTTTTTTTTTTACCAGAAAATTGCTTTCCATTTTGCGTTTGCATTTTGCATTTTCTGTTGACTGATTTAGATATAAAAAAAAAGCTTTTTTGTTTTATGTCAGAATTAAGTATTTAGATTTACTTATGTGCCAATAAATATATCTTTGTCAAAAAAAAATTAGAAATACATTTGAGCATGAATTATTTTCCTTCTCATTTATTTGTAGTA
The DNA here is from genome assembly GCA_963930645.1 of Salticus scenicus. Classification (NCBI taxonomy): domain Eukaryota; kingdom Metazoa; phylum Arthropoda; class Arachnida; order Araneae; family Salticidae; genus Salticus; species Salticus scenicus. Next base: position 186,943,878 of record OZ005654.1, on the reverse strand, counting down.
AGTGTTTATTTTTAAATCAAAAGCACTCTTTTTAATCTAGTTGTTAAAAAGTATTTATGTATTAATTTTTCTAAAATTGTCATTTTAATCTAAATTTGGATTGAACCTCTACTGTTTTAAAGTATACATTCATAAACATTTGTCTTTTTTTATTTTCAATGTGAATTGACATTATTTTAAGATATACCTATAAAATGAAATTATATTTTTATATCAAAATTGTATAATAATTCATTTTTAAATTTTCACATTTTCGTTGTTTAGTTTTTTAATTAATTTTGCAGTCGAGGGTATTAGATATATTTTAAAGTGAAAAAACAGAATGCCTATTCCAATCTCTAAATGACTTTAGTTATTAAATATTGAAACAAGGAATTACATTGTATTTTGTGTTATAGTGCTCTGATAGTGTAAGTCAGAAATTAAACCTTCATGTTTTAATTACAATTTACATGTATTTTTTTTTTATATAAATTTAAAAGAGTAATACAGGATATATATGGTTCAAAGTATATAAACGTACATAGTATTTTCTATATTTTTTTACCTTAGTATGGATTGAATGCCCACCGCATGGTGTGGGGTCTCTCATAACCCTTATTACTGCTAGTTCCGCGAAAAAAATCTCGAAACTGTCAGAATGCATAGGTTGATTTATGCGACATGTGTTGAACCTAGCATTTACCGCCTACCAGTAGGGAAACGGAAACCTCCTGTCCACTATTTGGTCATAAGTTTATCCGAGAAACTATATACTTTGAAATGGATCTTGCGTTATTAAACAAATTCTCCATCTGGTATGCGCTTGCATTAAAAATACTCAATAATCTATCAATTTATTCATATTTCTGTTTTATCTCGATTCAAATAGATACTGAAAAGCAGGATCGAGAGTTTTCTTGGATAAAACAAAATTAATAAAATAAAGTAGAAATTAGAATACATATTTTTCTGTTTCACTTTTTCGCTATCTAGAAGTCTACCAATTTCAAATATTTTTTGTTATTTTACGTCATTACCTTCTTACTTGCTACGGTTTATGCGACATCATACATAAACTCATTTTACAAAAAAAGAAAAAAAAAAGTGTGCAAGTTTGACATTTATAAATGAAGTTCATTACAAAATAAATTAGAAATTTATTGAAAAAGTTAACATTGAATTTAATACTTTATGAGGGGAAATGAAGCAATATTAAGAAATATATTTTTTATATTTGGCATTTTGTAATTTGTTCATTTTATTAATTCAATTTCTTTCTCTACTATGCAGTTTGTAAATAGTAGAAAAAGAAAATATTAAATGTTTTTTTAATTTAACACGTTCGCTGCCGATCCCTCGCCAGCGCGGGATGTGACGTATTGCTTTACAGGTGAAAGTTTACTTTAGGCTGCCGCTTGGCGAAATTTCGAAAATCGCCAAGACGGCGCCATTTCGCATCGTGTTCCGAATAGCAACCTTACACCGGCGGCATGCGAAAGCGAGCTTTTCGGCGATCTAACCTAAAAAGAAAGCGCGTCTTGAAAAAAAAAAAAATCCGAATAATAATAATACATAGGACAAAAAGAAAATTTTCATAAAATAGAATTAAAAGAAAAAAAATAAGTACGAATTTATAACTAATCACAAATACAAAAATAAAACTTACATTATACAATCACACCAAATGTCCCTGAAAAGTGTGTTGCTTTAGTAGTTGATGATAAGTGTTTAGATGATAGTTTTTTTATTCCCAATAATTTAACAGCTATAAGTACAGTCGGTAACAAAAGTGTCCGAACATGAGAAAAAAAATCCTATGTAAAAAAAAGTACACTTCATAAGGTTTGGTTAAATAAATCCTTATCGAATCATGTTCTTACACTGACTAAGAACAGAATTCGACAAGGATTTATTTAACAAAAAAGTATGAAGTATACTTTTTTACTTAGGAATTTTAAATTTAAAAGTTTTCAAAAGTTGTATAAAGTAAATTATTTATCATTAATATTTTATTTATAGTCCTCATTCATTAGGAATGAAAAAATAAATCCGCAAAAGGATAATTATAGCAAATTTTAACGATTCTCTATTATAATGGTACTTTGATCTGTTAACTATAACCCTATCTCAAAATGCATGAAATTAAAAAGTATACAAAATTTTGTACTGTAGCAACCAGTATTGGCATGAAATTCAAAAATATGCCTCTAAAATTCACAGGACCGTGGTTGCCCAGTCGGTAGAGCGCCGGGCTCGGAATTGGAAGATTGCGGGTTCGGTACTCGAGCCTGCCAAAAACCATTGTGGATACTAATGGTGGCTGGTGCTTATAAAATATGTCGTGCCAGCAATGTTTTCCATGTCCCCATATTAATTATACCTCTGGGTGTCTACGAAGCGAGAGAGTCATAACCCTTCCGTGGAGGATCAAAATGGTGATGGCATGTCCCTGGACAACTCTAGGGGTGAGACCCAGACCATCGCCAATTGTCCATTGCGCAGCACTAGTGTGACGTAAAGGACAATCAACAAACCAACCTCTTAAATTCAAAAGTACCTCTTAAATTCCAACTCTATTCAACCAGCCAAACAGTACTAACGCAAACATCACAAATATTCATATTTCAAAATAGATGGTTGGTTGGGTTTTACGTCACACTAGTGCTGCGCAATGGGCGATTGGCAATGGTCGGGGACTCAGCCCTAGAAGTTGTCCGGAAACATGCGATCAAAATTTTGATCCTCCATGGAAGGGTATTTCAAAATAGAATATTTTCTTTCTAATAAAACACGTATCATCAATATGCAACCGAAGTGATGGCGTCTGCGAGATATTTTACCTGCTCAGTATAAACGAAACTATTTGCTATGGAAATTTAACTTATTACTCATTAACTCCAGAGTTTGCTTGTAACGAGCAGATGAATTTTTACACGTTTGACGTAATACAGCGTATTGACGTAACACATGACGCAAACAAGCAAAGGTAAACACAAAGCCTATAATATCTGGCGATGTAGCGCTCTTGTGCAACACGCCACACATATTCGGCGGGTTAAAGGAAAAAAACGTCATTTCAAATTTTAGTCACGTGAAACCGGCAGCGAACGTGTTAAAGTAAGTGAAACATTGTTTATGTATATATACGCTCAGCATATTTTTAAATGTAGTACATTTTTTGTGAAATCAGATTTTAAGGTAATTCGTAAAAGCCTTAAAAGAGATTATATTTCACACATTTTCTTCTGATTATATATATATATATACATATATATACACTTCTTTATACAAAGTATAAGGAAGTAAATTTTCGCTAAATCAGAAACATTTGAATATTTCGAATTCTGAATGAAATTTGAATGCATCCAGAGTATTGTCAGTGATTTATGGATATTTCAAAGTCATTTATCGAACTTTCGAAGAATTTAGTTCTGCGCTATAAACGAATGAATTTTTCCGGAATATTCCAAAATTCTGTTCGTATTTTACGTTACAACTTTTAAACTCCAGCAAACTTACACTACAAATTTTCGTCAAAATCGGTCGCTAAGTCGCTGAATTCGATGCCAAGGCCAAACATCTACGCTGGCTTCTAATCTGCGGCTTGTCGAGATTCGCGATTAGTTATTGCGGCAAATATTTGGTTCAGGATAGCCAGTAATCCTTTCTCAATTTTAACTGAGATAATTATTTTGGTAAAATTTATTGTTTCTCTCTACTATTTTTTGCCAAAGAGCACAAAACTGGGTCATCTATACTCGAATCATTTTCATTGTACTCTAAGCTGTGGATTTGGCAATAAAAGATTCTGTGTTAGGTTGGTTGGTTTTTTGTGGCGCAAGATCCAGAATTGGATATGCTGCGCCAAACTTTATAGACTGGATGGGGGATCCCATCCATAGTCTAAAAAAAAAAAGAATAGAAAAGATGTATATAATAATAAATAAATATAATAAAAAATAAAGTAAACAATGTATAAGGTAAAACAATATGTAAAGGTTATAAACAATGTATATAATAAAATGAGATGTAGAAAATGGCAGTGTAAATGATAAAATCAGCGATGAAGAGTGATAAAGTAAATAATAAAATCATATATCGTAGTAAAAACCTGCCTCGTTTTAAAAGTTGGTCAGATGATAATGAGGATTAATACCTAACAGGTTAGTCAAATTTGGTGATGATGAATTAAAATAGTGCCTATGCAGATGACGAAGGCAAGAGCAATCGGTCAGGATATGGCTAATGGTTAGTAAGCTGAAGTGGCATTTGGGGCAGGTAGGTTCCTGTTCTCCAAGAAGTAAATGTTTGTGTGTAAGTCTCGAATGCCCAATCATGAGACGAGTAATTATCACATCATAACTCCTAGGAGTATGTGTCGGCCAGACTGAAATGTGTGGCTTGATTCCCTGTAATTTATTATTTGTCGGATAATTCCACTCTCTTTGCCACATATTTTTTAAGAAACCTTTAAAGGAATGCTTAACATCCTCATATGGAACTGGACAGTTAATATCAATCAATGCCTGTCTTGCTGCTTTATCTGCTAATTCATTGCCCTTGATGCCAACGTGACCAGGAACCCAACAGAATAATATGTCAAAGCCTTTTCTTAAAAGATCATTATAAGTTTTTAAAACTGACATAAAAGAAAGCGCACAAGCACTAGAAGAAAGAGAATCTAGGACACTCTTAGAATCAGTGTAAATGATGAATTTCCTGTTCGGATGAGATGAAATAAAATTAAGTGCAACTTCAACTGCAAAAAACTCTGCAGAGAAAATGGAGAATGAGCAAGGAAGTCGATAACTAAAAATGGTTTCACCTGAAACAACACCACAACCAACCTGATTGCAAGTCTTAGAGCCATCAATAAAAATCTCAATATAATCCTGATAAATGCTTCGATAAGCAGCATAAAGTGCCTTAAAAATTGAAGCATCTGTGTCAGATTTTCTAAAACCACTAAAAGGATGAAGGTGAGAAATAACTTGGAAGTTCCAAGGAGTCACATTTGAAAAGGAACGAGGACGAACTTTTGTGTGAAGATGAGGGGTTCCAGCAAGTTTTTAATCCGAAGACCAAAATGTGGAATACAAGATGGACGAATCAGAAAAAGATTTTCATTGTTGTTATTTAAATGAGGATGAAGTAGATGATTAGGATATGAACGAATGCGATAATAGAGATCCAACGATAGTTGTTGTCTAATTTTGGCAAGAGAAGGCTCCACACAGTCAGCATAAAGACTAAGGATTGGAGAAGTGCGGAAAGCCCCTGAACAAAATCTAAGCGCAGTATGATGTACTGTGTCTAATTTCTTCAGATAGGAAATAGGAGCTGAGCCATAAACTTGACAGGCATAATCTAATTTAGAAAGGATAACAGCTCGGTAGATTTTCAGTAAAGAAATGCAATTTGCTCCCTACCAGGTATTTGAAAGTACCTTTAAAAGATTTAATATTTTATCACATTTTGTTCTTAAACTTAAAATATGTGGTATAAAATTCAGTTTTTTGTCAAAGATAACGCCTAAAAAGCGGGCAGTGTCAACTACAGAAATAATTCTATTGTTAATAAAAATCTCTGGATCGGGATGAAGATCTCGTCTGCGGCAAAAATGCACACAATGTGTTTTGTCAATTGAGAAAGTGAAACCATTTTTATCTGTCCATTTGGTAATATTATTGATGGCTAGTTGAAGCTGGCGCTCAATAAAACGCATATCATTTCCCTGGCAAGAAATCTGCAGGTCGTCAACATACAGGTTCCCATGAACATTTTGAGGTAGTTGTTTTAGTATATTATTAATTTTTATAGAGAAGAGTGTTACACTTAAGACACTACCTTGAGGAACACCCTCCTTCTGTAAGTAAAAGTCTGAGTTCACTGATCTAATTCGAACTTGAAAGCGTCTCACCTTTAAAAAATTCTCAATGAATATAGGAAGATTGCCCCTTAAACCCAAATTAAAAATGTCCCTTAAAATGCCATAACGCCAGGTTTTGTCATACGCTTTTTTAATGTCGAAGAAAACTGACACCAAATGGTTACGTCTAACAATAGCATTCCGTATATTTGTCTCAAGCAAGAGAATATTGTCAATAGTAGAACGGCCTTGTCTAAAACCACTTTGCCATGGAGAAATTAGATTATTTTTTTCAAGATAGAAAACAAGTCTAGTATTTATCATTTTCTCAAGCAATTTACAAAGGCAGCTAGTGAGGGCAATAGGTCTATAATTTTTTGGGTCAGTAGTATCTTTACCAGGTTTTGGAAAGGGTATAACAATAGCATCGTGCCAAGCAACGGGGAAGATATTTTCGGTCCAGATTCTATTAAAGAGATGAAGTAGATTTTTGAGAGAAGCTTTGGATAGATGTTTGATCATAAGGTAACTGATACCATCAGGACCAGGAGCGAAGTTATGAGTGATTTTCAGGCTATTGTTCAGTTCATTTTCTGTAAATGGGCTATTGTATTCATATAATGAGCGAGATCTGAAGTTAATTGTAGTGCATTCAGAACGTAGTTTGTATGATAGAAAGGGCTCCGAGTATGAGTTTGAGCTAGAAATGTGGGATAAAGTTTTACCAATAGTGTTTGCAATGTTTTGGGTGGAAGTGATTGTATGACCATTATCTTTAAGAAAAGAGATACTGTCATTAGAGTAAATACCCATGGCCTTCTTGACACGATGCCACAATTGTTTGCTACTGGTATTAGAGGTAATGCTGGATACATAGTTAATCCATGATTCTTTTTGGGATTTTCTTCGAATCCTTCGTGCACTTGCTCTTGCTTGTTTATATGCAATATAATTTGCTGTAGTGAGATATCTCCGAAAATTCCCAACGCTTTTTGTTGGCGCCTTTTTGCAATTTTACAGTCTTCATTCTACCAAGGTAGAGAGTGTTTAAAAGAATATCCAGATGATTTTGGAATCGAAATGTTAGCTGCATTAATGATACAATGGCTGACATTTGAAACTGCACTGTTAATATCGCCCTCAATCATGGCAGAAGTAATGGAGGCATTACAAGAGAAAGTAGTCCAATTGGCTTTGTCATAAATGTAATGAGGATTACTATGGTTAACTTGATTGAAATTATAGAGAGATAGAAATAAAGGAAAATGATCACTGTTATGCAGATCGTCAGAAACAAAAAAATTAAAATATGGGTAAAGATTCTGTATTAGGCCTTGGAGTACTATTCCTGAAAAAACTACTATATTTGTCTTTGCGATATACATAATCGTATTATCGTCACATTTTTGGTTGGAGTACCAGTTTTTCCTTTCTTTCTTATTTTGTTTTTGTTTTAATGAATGTTCGTGGGCTGCAACCTGTCTGTTTATTTACGAATCGGTTACCTCACACAAAACTGTCAATGTTTTCATGACAATACGTATACAATACGTGACCACATCAGTTTTATTTTTAAGAATTTTAATATATCTTGAATTATTTTTAGTTCTATGATGATTTTTTCTTCTTCTTCTTCTTTTTTTTTTTTTTTTTTTTTACTACGTTCATAAAACAAATCTTTAAAAATAATTTTCCAATAAAAAAGCCATTTTCTTTGCATGTTATTCGTTCACATAAACTTAAAAAAAAAACTGAAACAGAAACCTTAACAAAATATTTATATTTGTTAGATATAAAAAATACGCATTCAAAACCTGTCAAAATGATTTTAAACTAATTTTCCGATAAGTCATTTCAGAAAGAAATATTATTTCATTTAATTTTTTTTGAAAAACGAGGAGTGCCAATTTGCACTAAAGTAATTTTACAGTTACATGCAAAATATATTATTCCAGAGAGTTATTTGCTTTTATTTTTATTTCCATTATAATGGGTCCCTTTTAGTAAGACATGAAATTCCGATATCTTCTTAAAATTAAATTTGGAGTTCGCATTCAACTTGTATCAAGATCTGGCAGAAAATTTCAAAAGTAACATTCTTTTTTTTTTTTTTTTTTTTTTTTTTTTTGTCGTATATTGAAAGATTACCGTATTTTTTACAATAAAAATGCATTTATTATTAAAATACGCTTGATATGTTTAAAGGTATAAGTTTAAATTGAAATTTGTCATTTTTGTTGTAATTTAAATATAATGTAACAAACTTCCTAAAAAAAACAACTGTTAAATTAAACATTAAGATAACAGACTGCTCAAAATCTTCCTATAACATTTAAATTATTTGAATAAACCGCTTATATATGTATGTGTGTGTGTGTGTGTGTGTGTGTGTGTGTGTGCTTGCGTGTGTATGTAATGGCGAACAGTGAAACTTGAGTGGCATAATACTGTACTGTTTTCATTGAACTGCCCAACGACAGTGGTTGAGACATATTTTAATATCTATTTATTATCTATTTTAATTCTCTCACGTTCCACTTAAACTGCAAATTTACCTATTATTTTTTTAAAGTTACCTAGTGTTTTTAGTGACCAATCACTGCAGAGTATATTGTGTCATAGGACCTTAACGCAAATATTTTTGCTTTTAGTGCATTTGAAGCGCTATCACAGAATTATTGTGATTTTTGTAGAAAATTCCAGCAGCTTATCGCGCTCCAGAAACAATGAAAGGATCGCGTTATCTATACATTTTTTAATTATTCAGATTTTTTTTATCATTTACTGCAAATTTTTAACACACATGTTATTCAAATTTTGGTTGCCGGATCTAGATAAACGGTCGAATATTCAAATTCTTACCTTTTTTTTTTCTTTTTTGGGTGTGTGTGTAAAGAATTGTAAATATTTAATTACAACATTCTTATTATTTTGTTTTTAGGTAGTGATATGTTACATTTTCATTACCTTGAAACAAATGCAATAAGTTATTTTTACATAGTGACGCTTTTACAGCTTTTTTCTTTTTTTTTTTCTTCAACCAATTTCCCATAGTTAATATGTATACACTCAATATATGAAAACGTCCATTGCTTCGCTCTCCATCCCAGCTAGAAAATGTATGAAATTTTCTTGCGAAAAGGTATAAAATGTGCACAGTTTGTGCAAGTGTGTAAACAAAAGTAAATGCTTTTTTATACTTCAAAACTTATACATTATTTGTCAAATTATCTCTATTTTTTATGCATGCAAATAAGTGCATGTTTTATATTGTTAAAATCTGACCATAATTTTTCAGTAAGTAAATTCTATTTTTGTATTTGCAAAAATTGTAATTTTTTTTTATGAAAAAAAAAAAAAAAAAAAAAAAAAGCCTGTACTGAAAATTTGTAAATGTTTTTCATAGTTTATTGTCATTAGCCGAGTTGTGTCATATTTCCGCTCATTACAAAATAGAATATGTACTTTTTTATGGAAATTGGATGTGGCTCAGTTACGATTTTCTTTACCATAGGGGTGGAGACAAGCTTATTTTTGGTGGGGTTCAGAATGTAATAAGTGTAAATTCAGAAACGAATACACGCTAACTTTTCTTTCAGCAACTTTATTTTGCTATTTGTTCTTTTTTCCTTAACTCAAAAGCGTTTGCGCACAAAAATAAATAATGATATTGAGCGGAACACGTAAAAGGAATTCATGATGTAAGTCTAAAATTGCATTTCTTTAGATGCGGTGCTATAATTCAATTAGCTACTCCCTTTCTCTACCCCTACTCAGCCATAAAGCGGGGAAACAAAGTAAGTTTTAAAACATCCTATAGATACTTATATTCAAGTTCGTTTATATATTCATAAATATGTATTTCATGCACTTTCTGTACACAATTCAATTAGGGCAAATTTTGAGCACAATTCATTTTGCTATTTTTATGCTCAAGCAGAGACGCCAAATACGCTTTTATTTTGTGCACGTTATATTTTTACACTTTTTTGCAGCATTCTTCTAAATAGGAATGAATTAGATAGAGGGATAAAGTATTATCCCTCGATGTCGTATCCTTCGTTGCTCGTATTAGCGTTGCCGCTTTGATTGCTGCACTCGTGTCTACATTGTTCGCCTGATGATGGTTGAGTGTACTTTCGACACGAAACAATTGTTGCGAGTTTATTGCATTTTATGAAGTTGATTCAAAGTTTGTAATTATCACTTTAAAACGCCAGTTCTGTGGTGCTTTCTTGTTATATATAGAGGGATAACTTCTTTGAAACACCTCGTGCATTCTAGGTAAAACATACTTCGATTTACTACAGTGTCAATGAAAATAATTATTACGAAACATTATATTGAATAATACATTTCATAATGGTAAAAATGATTATTTCATAATCAATTGTAAATTTAAAGGAGAACGAAAAATCATGTGGTACACATTAATTATTAGTACTTTCCAAGTGTGTATTCTTAATTTATAGCATAGTTTCAGCGTTCTTTGCACATGTTATCACACAACGTACAGACAGAATGATTTAAAAGCATACAGATAGACTAACTGATTTTATAATCATTTTTAAACATTGTTGGAAGTTTTAAAGATGTACACCTGAAGTTTAACAATAACTTATTCTATACACAACATTATTTTAGTATAGTAAGAGTAAATGCTATTTTTTTAAATAATATTTGAGTAGAATGTAATTTATATACAGTTTTTAAAAATATCTGCTCTAAAACACAATGACTTGGCATTTTTTTTAGTGTCCCTGTATATAAACCAGTTGTACAGGACCTATTAATGTCATTTTAAATAGGGAAAATTTTATAGTCAACTTAAACAAGATATATTATTTTTAAAAAAAAATCTGAAAATATTTATGAACGCTGGAGTCTTCTAGACGGACTGATAGACAAATGAACATCGGACAAATACACAAATTGAAATTATATTCACACTTAAAAATTGTTAGAAAATGTTAAGAACGCTCAATGTAAACGAAAATGCAATTCCAGCAAATTTTCAATAATATCTCTTAATATAACAGAATATTTTTCTGTGGCCCTGTAAATCGTAATGCTAATTATACTATGTTCCAAAAAAGGCATTTTTGGTGCATATGAATAATATATTTCATTTCCATTACGATTTGTGCAAAGTAAAGGTATGAAAATACGGTTTATAGAAATATCTCTCGTAGAACACAGTGTATTGGAATAATTTCGAGTGTCCCTGTACACTAAGTAGTAGAGATATTAAAATCCATTTTTAATAGTGAACATCCGACAATGAATTTGAATAACATATATCAGTTTCAAGAAGTTCCACCGATATAAATGAGGGTTAAATTGCAGACAGAAAATTAGAAGCCATTGATACTTTTAAACCTTGTAGGAAAGTGCTAAAAATAATAATTACATTATTTTAAAACCGATAAAAAAAAAAGAAAAATCAATATTTATACATTTTCTTTATTTAAGTCGCAGCATACTCTGCTAGTTCCACAAATTGTCTCTAAACAAATTGCTCACAATGAAATGAAAACAAACATTTTCAATTCAATATCAAATGTAACAAGAAAAATAAATTTTAAAATGCAATATTATTTATTTAAATAAATGTATAATATTGTTTATTTAAAAAAATCCTTTTACACTTTTAAATACATATAAATTTATATTTCTTATTAAATTTATATGAACTACAAATAGTTTTAAAACATGCTCTTCAAATCGAATTAAATTTAACCTTACACACATGCTGGGAGATAAATCTACCATTCAAACCTAAATAAGTTGCTTTTCGAAAATTATAATTTTTAAAAGGGGATTTATAATTTTTAAAAGGGGACAATTAAAAATGAAATGTCTCGGACTGAAGAAAATAATAAAGCAGGAAATATGGAGGATTTCTGAATTTTAATATCAAAAGACTAATTTCTGGTATTCTCCTGAAAATTTTGTTTAATTAATTTAATCCCACATTTCCTCATTTACTTTAACAAATGAATAAAACTCTTTCTGTCTCTCTCTCTCTCTCTGTATATATATATATATATATATATAAATCAATTTCTTCAAACATAGCTCAATGCAGATACTAAAATTATCTCTGAAGTATTATTCTTCAAACATTTAATTTCGTAAAAAGTTAACGTATTTTAAATTGCTTTAGTACTTATTACGTAAAATAATATTATATTTCTTGAATGTGAAAAGAAATTTAAACAGCGTATGCATGTTACTTAAAGTGGATTTCAATGGTTAAAATTTGCTAAGTATTACAAGTGTCTGAATTTCTAACTATCGGATCCAAGTGTCTGTATTTCTTAATTTCTAAGTTTGGATTTCTCTCTAAAGTGTTTAAACTTTTAAGTGCTTAAATAAAATTAAAAATATATATATATTTATTTACTAAATTTGTAAATTGTATTTTCAGACATATCAACATTATTCAGACACTTATCACAATTCATCTATACAAAGACATGTACTTTCTTAAATTAAGAAAATTGTGGTGTCTAAAATTTCACATGCTTACGTGTTTCACACATTTTTATGCTTAAATGGTCTTTCAGGTATTTCATGTTTGTTTAATTTACGGCGCTTCAGTTTATAGTGCATTGCAGAACTAAAATTGTACTTCCTGCAATTTTCACAATTTGTTTAGACAAACATAAAGTAAAATAAACCAAAACTAGAATACTTGATTTTCTTTTTGACTTATTCAATTTTCACAAATTTATCAATTTTAATAAATATGTGCTATTTTTTGTCATAAATTTGTTTTGTTCTTTTATGTCAGCAATTTTGTGGCATCATAATTAAATCCAGTAAGATTTAAAATATATATATATATGTTCAAAATGAACATTGCTAATGGACATTCAATTTATTTTATAATAAATGAAATTTAACATGAAAATAGTCTTAAATTTGTTGAAGCAGTGTAACATTTGTTATAACATTTTTTGAAGTAAAAATACGCCATATTTAAAAAATAGTTTAGATTAATGATATTTTGTACTTTATTTTTATTTATCTATTGTAACAATTTGAAAGAAATTCTCATACATTTTTAATTCGTTTAAGGGTTTTTAATGCCTAAAATAAGGTATAACTTTTGTATGTTCTCTCAAAAGCTTAACATTTGTAGTATTTGTATTTCTAAATAGGAATTTTAAGATTTTTTAGACATAAAACAATTTCTACTTCACGCACTGCATTCAGATTTTTGACTTTAAACAAAGAAATGTAATTGAAATGTAATTGTTTTAAATACTTTGCGCCGTATTTAACAAACCGCCGTAAATTAAACAGACTTTTAAAAATCCTTTGCTTTGCATAAACTTCACAAAAATTCAAATAGAAACAAAATAGCTATATTTAAATAACATATCCATATTTATTAAACAAATATATTTATATTTCAAAAACCCTTCAAAAGGTTTCTAAACTAATTTTGCGATAAGTCATTTCTGAAAGAAATATTACTTCATTCAAAATAATTTGAAAAGAGAGAAATACCGATTTTCACTAAAGTAATTTTGCAGTTACATTCAAAATGTATGATCCGAATGCACATTTATTTTTATTTTTATATCTTTTATAACAAAAACTTTTCAGCAAGACATGAAATTTCAATATTTACTTAAAATTAAATTAGAATTGTAAATTCTATTTGCATCAAGATAAGGCAGCAAATATCAAACGTCTCTTTCTTATGTACATAGTCATTTTTCTGTCATACATTAATAAAAATACTGTAATTTTATGATAAAAATATATTTTTGTAATAAACTTAAATTTTAATATATATAAATAAATTAATACTGAAACTGTTCTAGTTACATTCTAAAAATTTTGTAACAAACTTAAAAAAAAAAGTATATTGTTAAACGTAACATTGCGATAACAGACTATTAAAAATCTTCCGATAAGATTTTGAACTTATTTGAATTTATTTATCATCAAAGAAATTTTATTTATTTACTTATTTATTTAAGATAATCACTCATATTTCATTTTCATACTATATTGTAGAAAAAAAAAATAAAAAAAAAAAAATCGTGAAATATTAAAATTGCATACGAGTAAAAATTTACATAGTAAAAATAATTATTATAAATTTAATGAGCAAATTAATTTGTTAAAATATTTTATTCATTTTTTTAGCAGTATACTTTTGCTAACAGATATCATTTTGATAGATTAAAGTGTTATAATGCTGAACAAAATAAAATAAATAAATAAATTATTGTGGGTATCAATCAAAATCAAGTAAAGTTATTATTTAATTATTTTTTAAGTACCATAGTCTATTTTCAACTGCAAATAAAATTTAGATATAGAATATCAAGAAAGCAAAAAACAATAATAAAATTAATTTTAAATTAAAATATCTTGTCTTAGTGTCTTATAAATTTATGTTATTTTAAAATTGCGTCTTTTTATAATCTAACTAGTATGATGTGGCCATCACATGGCTTTCTTTTATATAATTTTACACAAAATTTATTCAACACAAATTATTTATTAAATTACTAAATTATTTCCCATTATAAATGCAGGCGATTTTTATCTGACAGAATTATATTATCACTAAATGTTGAAAGGTGTCAATTTTTTGCAAACAAGAAGAAATAATTTTTTCCCAAGTTTTTTTTTTCGTTAAAAGATAAAAAAATACATAATTTTGTTTTAAATTATCACAGATCTATAGTTCAACCATTCGTTTTAAAGGTATTGACGAGATCTTTCTAAACATACCCATATTGAAAGTTTACTCCTCCTGGAGGGAAATTAAAATATCTTGTCTTATTGTCTTATAAATTTATGTTATTTTAAAATTGCGTCTGTTTATAATCTAACTAGTATGATGTGGCCATCACATGACTTTCTTTTACGTAATTTTACACAAAATTTATTCAACACAAATTATTTATTAAATTACCAAATTATTTCCCATTATAAATGCAGGCGATTTTTATCTGACAGAATTATATTATCACTAAATGCTGAAAGGTGTCAATTTTTTGCAAACAAGAAGAAATAATTTTTTCCCAAGTTTTTTTCGTTAAAAGATAAAAAAATACATAATTTTGTTTTAAATTATCACAGATCTATAGTTCAACCATTCGTTTTAAAGGTATTGACGAGATCTTTCTAAACATACCCATATTGAAAGTTTACTCCTCCTGGAGGGAAATACCCCCAGGGGGAGAAGCGATGCTCCCACAGGTACAAAATGTTGTTTCTAGTTAACTATTGCTATTATCAGTAATTCATATGAATTCTACATTCACACGATTAAAATAACTCTCATTATGTACATTTATACGAGATTTTGTCCTATACTGCCAGGTTAAAAATTTAGAAAAAATGTGATAACAGCGCCACCTGTTGAGCAATTGTTCCACAAATCTAAACAGCAACAGTTTATGTCAGGGTTCAGTTATAAACCAAGTTTGATGAAATTTAGTTCATTGGTTCGTGAGATACAGCGTCTAAAAAAAATGTGATACACACACAGACAGACAAACACACAGAATAAAAACATGATTTTCGGATTCAGGGGACCTCAAAAGGGGTAAATTTAACAAAAACTCAAACTCGAAAATTTGACTCTAAAACAATATTTTCGCTATCTTATGGGTAAGAAAAAGTAAAAAGCACAATATTTTAGATCATAAATAGTTTCATAGAATTAGTTTTTAAAAATAATGAAAAAAAAAAAATCTGGCGTGAAACAATCACACGACTTCCATTACGCACTATTACACATATTGTATGGACTTTTTGGAAATAATGTTTTCAGAAGACATAGAATTGACCTAATGAAATAGACACCTGAAACTTTTCCGTTAAGAGAAAGTTAATACACGTATAAAAGCATAGCTCAAGAACAAATTGTAGCAGAAAGTATTCTACGTTTTGCGTTGAGCTGAAGCAAATGGTTCGTGTACAGGGACACCCAAGAAAATTCAAATACATTACGTCTATAGGGAAACTTGCAGGTAAGTCGTGTTTAACATCTATAGACTGCACTAAACGAAATGAAACGAATATATATTTCTTAAATATATATTTTTATATGCGTAAATACATGTCTCATGTAGAATATGGTAGGAAAATCATTCACTGTTCGTTTAACGGGCTACACAAAAAAACTAGATAAATGTGCGACAATGTTGCAAATTGATGGAAGTTTATTTCAGGCTGGGCCATGTATTTATTATATTTAGGAGCTTCATATGGTCTGTACATAATCTTCGAAAGATATACAGGTTTACAAATATTTAAGCGATAACATTCTTTTTTGTTGTTAGTGGATGTGCTGTACTAATAATATTTTACCATTTCCAGGAAAGCTGTTCGGGAATTGAAATGATTTCCTCATAGGGATATGGTAAATAATGTATGTTTTTCAGCTAAATATTCACCATTTGTTTTTTGTATACTTAAAGGTTTTGAGGATTCCTGATTTCCATAGTTAATATTTTTAACGTTAGATCTTTGTCTGTGTCTTTTAGAAACGAATTATTTAGAAACGTTTATTTAAAAACGAATAATTTTAGGAGATCCAGATGTTGAATTTTGAAGTTAATATAAGTTTGTTGCTGGAAATATTTGATCAAGATTCATAAGTTTAAAGGAATGTTGCGTGCGAAAATTGTCTGAATAATTTTGAGAAACTCTTAATAACCGATTTAAATTCTATATAAATGTAGGTGCATTAATGAAACGGGGGGGGGGACGAGGGGTGACAAACCAACTTACACAGAACTAATTATCATATAAATCTCTTCCGAAGCCTAATTTGAATTGTTTAACATAGGTTAACCTAACAGTACTCGTTATCTTGCCTCTTAATCTCCAACCTGGATTTATATAGCATTAAATTTCTGGGTAAGAGAAAATCGTGTGAGTGACGCATCAGATTATTTTATTTCAGTAAAAACAAATTTTCAATTTATTCCAACTGGCAGGTTTTTTTTAAGGATAGAATGAATTAATATATTGGATTAAATTCAAATGGTTTTGCAAATATAGGAATGAAGAATTAGAATCAAAGCTAAGATCTAACTTTGTAAATGTATTTATTTTGGCTTGGCAGATTAGAATTAATGATATGTTTTGCAATTGAAAGGAATGTCTGTCTCTCATGTGCTCACTCTAGATCCACGACCTCTTACGGTTCATAGTAAGTTATTATTATTATAATATAGTTGTAAATCACTATATTCTTTTATTTTGCAACAAACAAATAGCACAGTAAATATAAGACGAGTGTAATTATGTAGAGTTTTAGTCGATTTGGTGTGGTAAGAAGGAATTCTATTGTGAGATTAATTTACATGCATGATACTTTTAAAAAAAATTATCACAAATATTAATACTACCTTAAATAGAAAGATTGGTTCTTTTGACAACTTTTATAAATCGTATATTTCTTTTAATTACTAACATTCTTTTGGTCACATTTAGAGTAAAATTAGGAAAAGCAGTTCACTTCGTTTATTCTATATTGCATAACTTTTTGAATTTACATAATATTTGTTGGGGTTTTCATGTAAGTTGCTCATTACTTTTAATTCTTAAAATATGCAAATGGAATGTTTTCAAAGCTTCTGAATGCGTAGTTAAAAATGATCATGTTTTGAAGGATATTTAACATTTCTTGCAATCTCATTGCAATATGGTGTGTGTAATGTCGTATACGAAATTTTCTAAATATGCCTTTGCACGAAATCTAAAATCCCACGTGTTATAATTAAAAAGGTGATTTCATTTTTTCAATTAAAAAAAAAAAAAACGTCATTTCTCCATGGGTATATGTCGTAACTTCATAAAAATGTATACAGATAATCTGAAAGATTTCCTTAATCCCATGCTACAGCAAAAACGCATTTAAAGCATTAATTTGTACAGGGTGATTTAAAACAATTTTACTTTTGTTTAATCTTTTACTGGCCCCCTTTTCATCTTCAGGTTTTTTTCTGAAATATATGAGGGTTGACATGTTCTTTCTACTCCCCTAAAGTTTCAGGATGATGCCTAAAGAATTTTTTCAAATATTTGACAAAATGTCTAAATTCGAAAGTCTCCAAATACCTAGTGGTAGAAAGTGTAGTATTATAGATCCATATTTGTCAAATTACGAATAATAATAATAGTAATAACAATGATAAATAAATAAAACAAATTAATAATAAAAAATAATAACTAATAAAATGTTCTTTTTATTGAAAAGTCGAAGGAAGTATATATACGAGTTGTGTTTTTTAAGTAAGGGCCATTTTGTTGTATAGGTAGAGCGCACGACACACCGATGATTTGCGTTGTGTCCCGGCATTCCTTGGGAACAGCTGTGCTCAGTTGCAGCTGTGTAGGTAACCTGCACGGTCTTTTAAATATTCAAGATTATCGAATCGTCCGCCCCGTGCGAGGTACGATCAGTGATCCGTTTTTTGTAGGCAAGAAACCTATCTGCTGCAGACATTCACCGGCAGATTTGTGAAGTTTACGGAGCTACTGCCATGAGTGAAGGCAAAGTGCATAAGTGTGTAAGAGACTTCAAAGCTGGCCGCGACAATGCCCATAATGACTCCCTCTACAGCCTAGACCTTGCGCCGGCAGATTTTCATCTTTACCGCTATCTCAAATATCATCTCGGCCTCGGTGGTGACAACTACAACGATGACGAAGACGTGAAAACGGCTGTGACCTCTTGGTTAACGGAGCAGGTAGCAAGTTTTTATGAAGAGGGTATTGAATATCTAGTTGTAAAGTATGATAAATGTTTAAACACGCATAGCAACTATGTTGAAAAATAAAGAAATGTATATAGAATCTGAAAATGAATTTGGTTTTTGAAAATGTTCTTTCGTTTGGTTTTTACTTTCAAGTGAATCTCTTCACTTTACTTGAGTTAAAATTCCTTACATTAGAATAAATAATTCAGAAAACCTTGTGACTGCAAAAGTACAAGTGACGTAAATAAATTATTCAGAAAAACACCGGTAAATATTAGCTCTAAATGTTGTCGGCTGTGGGTGTTCTTCTAAATTGTAGATGCAGTTCTGTAGATGCAGTTCAATATAACTAGCCAAGAAATGTTTCTAATGCTAGAGTATTAATCTTTAGACGTCTTTGCTTATCATTTTAAAAACCTGAAGATGTAATAGTTATGTCTATTTTATACAAAGGTATCATATAATATTTCAAAAGAGCGCAGCTAAATTAGCATCAGCAGTTTCAAAATTTTATAAAATGAACCAGTATTGAAGCTAGGTAATCAATATTTACTCCCGTGAAAATCATGAAGTTCGCTGCAATTTGTTTATCTATTTAAGGAAAGCTCAATTCTATATTTGTTAGTTAAAATGAAACATAATGTAACTTAATTAGTAAATCCGAATCTGGAGTTATGATTAATAATAAAAATTTGTAAATTTCAGCATCATTATCTGGAATTCGTAGTAGTACAGTTAAATACTGACCGACATCATTTAAATATAAAAATGTTTGCGCAAAACTGTATACATTTATCTGTTTAACAAGCAACACCAGTCACCAGGTGTTGTGTTTGAATCCATTTCAGGTATGGAGGTTTCCAGTAGTTCGAAATCTTCGAATAATCATAAATTTCCGTCTGATGAGCCTTGATGTTTAAAATTGGACCTTAAAATTACATTTTATACTCAAATTTCCTGAAAGATAAAAAATTTCTATCCATATGACAGCTAAACTTTAAAAGAATAAAAGAGTTTTAGAGCTATATATATGAGGAGTAAACATTCAAACCATGTTTTCTTTTTCGGATACAATTTTTCAGAAAACACAAAAACTAATTAAGTGAAAAATAACTAAACTTACAAACTAATTATCGTTTGTTTAGATGTATACTAGTTACTAAGAAGGTATGTATACATATCTAGGATGGCGTGTAGACATTCTATTACATGTTAAGTTCAATGAAAAATCCGCAACTCAATATTTTTTATTCTGTAGAAAACAGTTTGAATGTTTGCTCCTCAGATATGCTCACAATGACAGGATTTTTACATCGACTGCGTGCAGTTCACATATGTTGCATGATTGCAACGCATAGTTTTCTGTATAAAACAACCTGGTGATTTTTAAGTACCAAAAACACAAAATACAGAAAATCTCTTTTAAAAACGTAACCTGTGTACTTTTTAGTGTAAGTCTATACTTAAAACAAATTATCAAATTATTTTCAAATAGTTTTTATTCGAGATTACGCGCACATCACACCTTTATGAAAACAATTGCTATTAAATCTAACACAACCAAAACCTGGAGCTGAAATTCCTTTATTATTTGTCACCATATCTAGAAATTACGTGTTTCAGAAGATACATATCGAATAAAATAGATTTTCAAAAAATGTTTACTATATGGCACTTTGAATGAAAAAAAAATGTAGAGCTATACAAGCAAGAAAGTACTAAACAATCAATTTTAAAATTGGTTATACACTACGTGCGACTCATTTTCTTTGTTATAATTTCTTTTTTATTATGCAAAGCACAACGTAGTTCATTTCGAAAAGATTCTACTTAGTCTCCTTTCGGAAAAGGCAACAGATTGCTGTTTTCAAAATGTGTAGCATCGTTTTAGGAACAAAAAGTAATATAATTTGCATCACGATTTGTTTGAGATCTTCAATAAACTCAACCTTTTGCGTATTGAAACACTTCCTAAAAGTCTTTTTAAATACATAAATCTTTGATTTCGTTGCTTGTATAAAACAAATCGTATTCTAATTTAAAACTTTTTTTTCATCCCAAAACAAATCGATTTGTTTTTCTTTTACAGTGTAATTTTTTCCCCCACCAATTTATGCTGTTACAGAAGACTATTCAGAGGGGAATGTAAGTTATAACCACCTGTACTTCTATTGTATCATATAATAATAATAAAACTAATCTGGTGTGTCACTCACACGACTTTCTCTTACCCTCAAATTTAACACTATAAATACAGGTTGCAGATTAAGGGGTAAGATAACGAGTACTGTTATGTAAACCTGCGTTAAACAATTCAAATTAGGCTTCGAAAGAGTTTTATATGATAATAAGTTCTGTGTGAGGGGGCTACCGCCCCCCCTCAACCCCCCGTTTAATTAATGCACCTACAATTATATAGAATTTAATTCAGCCATTAAAAAATAATTCTGTTTTTAAAAAATAATTTATTAAAATTATTATTTAAAAAAAATATCTTTTATGATAATGCAGACGATTTCCATATTAGAGAAGTAGTATAACACTAAATATCCAAAAAAAGTTCATTTTAATCTCAATATTTAAAAAAAAAAAAAAAAAAAAAAAAAAATCGATAACTTTGTTTTAAATTATCGCAGATCGATGGTTCAACCATGCTTTTTAAAGGTATGGGCGAGCTCTTTTGAAAGTTACCCATCATGAAAATTTACTCCCCTCGAGGGGGGACTTCCCCCCCAGGGGAAGAGGCGAGGCTCCTACATACACAATTTTTTCCCCAGTTGACTATCTCTATTACAATATATATATATTTGTTTCATTTGGATTAGTGCAGTCTATAGATGTTAAACTCTACTTGCTTAATCTTAACGAAAAGTTTAGCGTAGCATCCTTATATGATACACATTTAGAATACCAATTTGAACTTTCTGTCATATATATATATATATATATATATATATTAGATATACTAATAACAGACAGAGACACACACACAGACATACACACAGACCATTTGCTAAAAACATGATGTTCGTATTCAGGGGACCTCAGAACATGTAAATATAACAAAAACTCGCGTTCGAAAATTTGACCCCAAAAACAATATTTTCTCTACCTTATGGATAAGAGAAAGTAAAAAAAAAAAAAAACTGCTTTTTTTTCCCCTTTAACTTATCATTTTACTTCAAAAATTAACTGTTTCTTTTTTAGAATTTTTTTTTTCTAATTACATTAAAACATATATTACATCTATATCATTGAGCACCATTGTTATTTTTTCATTTTTCCGCCGTAAATGTTTTAAATTTAAACCTTCAGTTTTAATGCTAATATATTTAACATTTAATAACATTGTTTACGTGAAACACATATTTTAATTTGATGTAACTTACTACTTTTATAGAGTTTGGATAAAAGTTTACACGTTTCATTTGTATTTAAAAAAATAAACATAAAAAAATATATATACCAAAGTAATATTACTTTAATAAACCTGAATATATCTCCCAGTGCCAAATTACTTATGTTACGAATTTGTACTATACAGAATTTTTAAAGGAAAAATATATATTTCAAAGGAAAAATCCTTCAATCAAGTAACAAGATTTGTAGTATTGCAAATTTTTGAGGAAGATTGCAAGTTTGTGAAAATACTGTTGTTAAGATTCTGAAAGTATTTGAATAAATAATTTGAAATTTTATAAAAGAAGACATTTTTGAAAATTTTGAACACCTTTAAAATTTTCCAAGGCCAAAAATGTTTGGTAAAATATTCAAACCATATTGAGATTCTAAAATTTATTAGAACGAGATCAATAGAAACGAATGGTATAGATTTTATACAAAGTTACTAAAATGCCTAGCTATTAAATGAATTAAAATGAAATTTATTATTATGTAACCTAAACTGAAAATAAAAGAATTTCAAACTGTTTCTTGTGAATATTTCATTAATTAAGCTATATAAATATATTTTACATACTGGTACATACAGAAAACTTTCCAATTCTTTTGAGTATTTTATCTGATTTTCAATATGCATTTTTTAAAGTAATATTTTTATCTCTTATAAATATCATTAATGCCATTCTTTATACTTTAAAAATTATTTTAAAGTATATTTTCCAATTTAAATTTTTAAGGAATTGTTTGAAATGTTTAGTGTAAATGTGTCAGTAAATTACATTTTGTCAACAATCTCTGGAAATGTTTTGTAAACTATTCCTCATTCTAAAGATTAAAAAAAAAGTTAGTTTTCAATACTTTCACAAACTATTTTTGAAAATAAATATGATAAATCAAAAATGATAACTGAATATATTTTATAGTCCATAAATTATTATTATTTATTTATTTATTTATTCATTTATTTATTTTTGAAGTTTAAAATGCGCCAGTTGTGAACGGATTTTAAGATAAATAGGGTGTATAGCTTTGAATTTTTGGGAAAGGGTGAAATAAAATGCGATCTAATTAAAAATTTTAATTAATCAACACTAAATTAAAAAATCATGTGTTACGGATTGATTATTAACACTTTCCAACTGTACGTACTTGTTGCATTGGATAACTTTCAATGTTCATTGCTTACGTTTATTACAAAACTGTCAGACCGAAGACTGAGAGGCAAACAGATAGACTAATTGAATATATAATCACTATTAAACACTGTTGTAAAATGTTAAAAAAGCTTAACACAAAATAAAATGCAGCCCTTAATGCATTCAATTAATTTAGTGTAGTCTTGTGTATATGAAGATAAATCATATCACATTCTATACAAAAGTTATCTTAGCTTATTTACAATAAATCTCAATTTCTTTGTGAGTTATGCAGTAGAAAGTTATTTAAATGGGATTTATATATATATATATATGCAATGCATTAGCATTTTTTGTGTGTCCCTAAACACAAATCAGTTTTATAGGACCTATTAAACGCATTTCAATTAGGAAACATTCCATAGTGAAATTGAATAACATACATCTCTTTTTTAATTCTCAAAATATTTACGGACGCTGGAAACAGGTAGACGGCAGGTAGAGAGATGGACAGTCGGACAGACAGAAGCACAAATTCAAATTGCATTTACATATAAAAATTCTTAGAAAGTTTTTAAAACACTTAGTGTAAACGAAATTTCCATTCCAAGAAATTTCCAACAATATCCCTTAATGTAAGTGAATATTTTTGTGTGGCCCTGTGAAACCTGATGCTATTTATAGTAGATTATTTAGAAAGCATTATTTTGTTTATGTGAGTAACGTATTTCAATTTCATTAAGTTTTCTGCTAAGTAAAGTTATTTAAATTAGGTTTGCAGAAATACTAGTCACAAAACGTAGTGCCTTGAAATTCTTTTGAATGTCCCTATACCACTTTCCGACCCAGGCTGTACAATCGTGCAGGTTAGACAGACATCCACAATATTCACTTACATTTTTGCGTCTGGAACAGTCGAATCGAGTAAAATCAGGATCTGAACTATCGAGCTAATTTTCAAAAAATGTGAAATACAATCAACAAATGTCGGTTATAGTCGATATTTGTGTTTAAGTGTGCAAAAACAGAAGAATGTAATGTTTTAAGGTAAAAATGTTTCGGGTCGAAAAGGGTTATACAAAGCAGTGATGGTATTTTCTCCATTTCCTATAAAAAACATCCGATCGTCAAATTGAATAATATATATCAATTCCATTACAATTTGCGTAAAGTTATTGAAATACGGTTTATAAAAATACCTTGAATGGAACACATTGCTTTGAAATAGTTTCGGGTGTCCCTGTGCACAAATCAGTAGATGTATTCACTCCTTTTTCAATAGGGAATATCCGATAGTGAATTTGAATAACATATAAAAGTTTCTAGAAATTCCATGAATATTTACGGAGGTTAGAGCGCAAACAATCACACCGAACGACAGACAGACTGATTTACAGAGCGACAAACCTAAGTCATTAACATTTTTAACCTTTTGCAAAACGTCAAAAACGCATTATTTATTTATTTATTTGATTATTTTAGCAATAAAATATATACACTTTTACCATTATTAAACAATTTATCTGTTAATAATTTATCGCCTTGAATGACTCATTATTTACAGTATTATTAAATCATTATTAAATTGTTTTATTTAAAATGAGTCTTAATTTCTGAATAATGTTTTTATCATCGAAGGAAATCCAGCATTTCTTTCATTTATATATTCCAATTCAAAGTGTCATTTACAAAAAATACAATTTTTTTCTAAAAATTGAAATATATATATATATATATATATATATATATATATATATATATATATATATATATATATATATATACTATTATCAATATATTAAAACTTTTCGATCTAATGTTGTTTGAAATTAATTAATATTTAGTTCTACATTCCTTATTTAGGAAAATATTGTACTGTACCCATTATTGGATCTCGTCTTTAAAATAAAATGAGGCAGTAGTAAACAGTGTCTATTACTTGTCTTAATGACGTTTTCTAGTACCAGTAGTGCAAACCCATAGTAATATTATATGTTAATACAAAATTAAAAAAAAAATAAAAAATAGTGCAATAAATGAAATTTGCATATTTATATTAAACGCATAAATGCAAGTGATATAATGAATCATTTAAAAATAAGTAGAAACAAGGGTAGCAAAATTTTATTTCCATATGGAAATTGCCATAAATGAAGGCAAAGTGTTAGAAATGTATTTATTTATTTATTTATCAGCTAAAATTATATCCTTCTAAATACGATGACTTAGAAAATGTTAATAAAGTAATTAATGGTAGAGTTGTGTAACACGAACCCAGAACGCTATTAGACAGTATTTAAATTTCTGGAAAGCTTTTTTTCATAGTTTAAATTTAAAAGTGTCCCTTATTGCATTACATTACACTATCATTATATTTACCCTATTATGATTTCATTTATAAAGGGAACTGAGACGTCTGAAATGAAGATTCTATTGTACCATATTTAATCCTCAGTGCGATTATTATAATCCGACACTTACTATAATGTTCTTACTCATATTTTAAAACGATATACTGATGGGTTTAACAGCATGCATATTCGTATTTTATTTATTATCTAATATAATAATACTATTATTTCGTGCAGGATTTTGCAAAAATTCATTGTGATGTATACAATGCATGAAACTAGTATATATATATATATATATATATATATATATATATATATATATATATATATATATATATATATATATATATATATATATATATATATATATATATATATATATATATATATATATATATATATATATATATATATATATTAGAAATTACTATGCGATTTATCGAAACAGATAAGTTATATATATCGCTTTCAAAAAATTTATAAAACACTTTTTACAGTACACTTATTAATTTATTAGTTTATCTACAAAGAAACATGTTTTAAACTTCTTTAGAAGAAATTATCTAACATAAAAAAAATTAATATTCTAATGTAATTATACAGTCAACTGGCAAATTATTGAAGCACATATCCCATTTTTCATACTTTTTTTTTATCGTTAATTTTTATCATCAATTTACTTTTTTATAAACAGCATTAAACTACGATAACGACTCAATAAATATTTACATAAGAAAACAGTATTTAATAGGAATATCTTAAATAGGAATCAATGCTAGTGCTTGAATAATTTTGCTGCCGACTGTACAGATTATTCGTTATTTTTTCTTCCACATTCATTTAAACAATTATATTACGAGCTGTTTTTAATATAAAGAAATATCATACTGCAAAACTTAAAATAATTTATATGCTATGACTTTTAAAAGAGCTGAAATGAAAATAGTCTAACCGCATGTACAAGGTCTGTTGAGAAAGGAGTGAGACAGATTTGTTTGCACCAAGCAAAAGGTCAAAGAGGCAACGTTTGCCTGTGGTACAGGTAGTGAGAAACGGGATGTACAAAATCTGATGGAAGTCAGTTGGCTTTGAGCCTTTATAATGCACGTATAGCTCATTAACACATACATGTTTGAAAGTGGCGTTAGGTTTTCAGAATGCAGCGATGTTGCAATATATTGATTTACAACAAAAATCGTTAGTTATTTAAAACTAATATACTGTGTTAAGTAATCCTATAAATCTTTCGGCATTACTTTATCCTATCACCCATTCCTATACACATATTACAGTTTAAACTGTAAAATATGAGGAAGTGTACTTGAACCTTTCGAGTGTGCTTTAAATAAAAGTTTAAAAAAAATTTTGAAACAGTTCTTTCTAACATAAACAATTTTGTAAAAGAAGCAGCCAAATCTCTCACTTCCCCTTTGATATATTGTAGCCATAACAATATTCGTAAAGCATGAAATATTGCGATAAAATATTAAATTATTTACTGAGAGTATTTGCTTACACTCATCTCTAAATTATTCGAATAATTTGTAATAGTGTGTGAATTATACAAACAATATATTTACTAAAAAATAAAAAAATAATAAATAAATAAATAAATAAAATTGTATAATGTTGATAATTTTAAAGGCCGTATCGATAATTATTCTTCAATACCTCCTTTAAATCTTTCGGCATATGACTGTAATGTGATTGTGAAAATGCTATATGAATCATTTTTAAACTCAAAAAAAAAAAAAAAAAAAAAAAAAAATTGAGAGAGTTTAAACTGTGTTATTAGTGGATACTTCAAAATCTGGCTTTGTAGAACTTTTTGTTCCAGTGGTGGACGCTTTTAAAGTTGAAAGGATGAAACAAAACATGAAGTGGTTGAAAAAGGATATTTAATAAATAAAAGGCTTTTTCTGAATTATTAATACGTTAAAATAACGAAAAATAAATAAACTTGAAAAATCAATTGGTAAAAATTATCTCTGAAATTTTAATGGCATCTATAATATATAGTTTAATTAAAATGATTCTTAACTTTTAATTAACATTTAATAACCACATAGTTTGATAAAGTTATAAATACCAATAATAGTCAGATTTTTTAAAAGGAATTATTTGTGTCATTTCCAAAAAATACAAATATATCTTTAAATTTATGGATACAAATAACCTTTTTATACGCACAATAAAGCATAATAAACAAGTGTTTGACCCAATTATTAAATTTGGAAAAAATACTATGCCACTGGGTCTAGCCTTGAAATTCAAATGAACCAGAAGTAGAGAAGTTTGTTCATTACTGGTCATGATGTCATTTTATGGTAACATCATTTGGTCACTGATAAAAATATTTTCCATTAATATAAAATTAAAAATATACCACAATAAATGAATTCTGCACACTTGTTCCAAAGCAAACTTAGTGAAAATAATCAGCGACAGAGCAAGCAAAATGTTATTCCCTAATTCAAAACTGCAAGAAGACAAAATGAGAGAAAGTACTTATTTCAGCTAAAATAGTCTTATTTTAAAACTAAAAGCTAGAAATGTTTGAAGTTTAAGACATTATTAACATTAGAAGCTTCTAACACCAGCCTTAAACCTATGCAATATACATAAAATGTGTTTTCAATTACTTTAAATTTAAAAGCATCCATTACTGGTAGGGGGTCTATAATCTTTTACCCTGATTAAATTTAGCACATAAACAATAAAATAGGTATTGCACAAATTGAAGCTCATTTCGAACTGTATTACATGCTACTAATCCATCCGAATTCTTTTATTACTCTTTGTGTACTTTCTTCTATGTTAAACAATTTTTATGACAATAATAACTTTTGTAATATAAAATATATGATCAATTATTTTCATTACAGAAGAATAGACAAGTCAAAAAGATAAACGTGGCACTTCCTTCATAGATGCAGTGTATTTTAATTTTACATTTAATATCTTTAATACCTTCCGATTCCCTTAAAATTTTCAAGTAGCAGTCACATATAATACATATTTAGAATATTGAGTTTAATATTCCTGCTAAAATTTGTCCTTAAATTATGCTGATAATAGACTGACAGACATACAGAAATAGATACATATAGACATCAGCTAAAAACTGATTTTTAAAAGATAAACGAGGCACTTCCCTAATAGATGTAGTGT
Source organism: Salticus scenicus (assembly GCA_963930645.1). NCBI lineage: Eukaryota > Metazoa > Arthropoda > Arachnida > Araneae > Salticidae > Salticus > Salticus scenicus. Next base: position 186,915,218 of record OZ005654.1, on the reverse strand, counting down.
ATTTGAATTTTACATTTAATATCTTTCATACCTTCCGATTCCCATAAAAATTTCCAGTAGCATTCATATATAATGCATATTTAGAATATTGAGTTTAACATTCCTGCTAAAACTTGTCCTTAAATTATGCTGATAATAGACTGACACACATACAGAGATAGATACAGATATACCATCAGCTAAAAAATGATTTTTAAAAGATAAACGAGGCACCTCCCTAATAGATGTAGTGTATTTGAATTTTATATTTAATATATTTAATACCTTCCGATTCCCTTAAAATTTTCAAGTAGCATTCACATGTAATACATATTTAGAATATTGAGTTTAATATTCCTGCTAAAAAAATCCTTAAATTATGCTGATAATAGACTGACACACATACAGAGATATATACACATAGACCATCAGCTAAGAAATGATTTTTAAAAGATAAACGAGGCACTTCCCTCATAGATGTAGTGTATTTGAATTTTACATTTAATATCTTTATTACCTTCCGATTCCCATAAAAATTTCAAGTAGCATTCATATATAATACATATTTATAATATTGAGTTTAACATTCCTGCTAAAATTTGTCCTTAAATTATGCTGATAATAGACTCACACTCATACAGAGATAGATACACATAGACCATCAGCTAAAAAATGATTTTTAAAAGATAAACGAGGCACTTCCCTAATAGATGTAGTGTATTTGAATTTTATATTTAATATCTTTCATACCTTCCGAATCCCATAAAATTTTCAAGTAGCATTCATATATAACACATATTTAGAATATTGAGTTTAATATTCCTTCTAAAATTTTTCCTTGAGTTATGCTGATAATAGACTCACACTCATACAGAGATAGATACACATAGACCATCAGCTAAAAAATGATTTTTAAAAGATAAACGAGGCACTTCCCTAATAGATGTAGTGTATTTGAATTTTATATTTAATATCTTTCATACCTTCGGATTCCCATAAAATTTTCAAGTATCATTCATACATAACACATATTTAGAATATTGAGTTTAATATTCCTTCTAAAATTTGTCCTTGAGTTATGCTGATAATAGACTCACACTCATACAGAGATACATACACATAGACCATCAGCTAAAAAAAAATTTTTAGATTTATGAAAACACAAAACGTGTAAATGAAGAAAATATCAATTTCAGAAATCCGTTGTAAAAATAAGAATTTTCCTACTATATATTGTTAAGGGAATATAAAAAACCGAACATTATATTTAATCACTTTTTTGACAAAATTGAATAATGTTTAAAAACAATCACTGTTTATTGGAAACGGATTATTAAAAAAACTAAAAAATGTATGGTTAATTTACTTGGTTGTTAATCGATATATTTTAAAACAAATAATCATAAATCATAAATTAATTTCTTTCGTTAAATTTTGTGGCTGTGTATGTACTTATCGAAAAAAAATATATAAAAAATCTTCATTATTTGATCAGCTTTTCAATAAAAACTTTTTATGAGTTAAACCTTTATGCTGCATTTGGTTTTATATTAATGCTTTAAAAAGTAAGGAAAATCGCGTTGTCAACAAATGCACAGTCAGCTTAGTTATATTTAGATTATCAAAAAATTTTTGAATGGTTAAAAGTATAATTTTCAAAATGCGTTTCTTTAATTGTATTTATATAACACTTCCTAAATTTCTTATTGTGTAATTTACTTCAAGAAGAAATGCATGAAGCCAAAATTATATATCGTTGCATTTTAAACTCAAATATTTTGCGTAAATTCCTTTTACAATTTGTACTTGATAATTTATGATTTATTAATTATATTAATGTACTAATGAAGTACATGCTTACGAATCACGTATAAAATCAATATTATTAAGGAGGATTTTGAAATTAAATGTGATTTTTTTTATCTTGATTAAATATATATATATATATAATAATATGACATTAGATTAAAAAAGAACGTGTAGCATTACTTGTATAGTTTGTTTTTCTAACTATTTAATTTATACAATCTTAAATCTGTTATCTGAAAACATGCAGACAATTTTAATATTGAAAGTTTCACAAGCTACTTATCACTTTAGAAATAATTTAACGAAAATATATCTTGTTAATATATAAACAAAATAAATATATTTTAAGCACAAAATATACGCTGATTACCTGCTATTGAATCATGTGGTATATATTAAAATGTATGTATTTATCATTATTACTCTTTTATTATGTTTATTATTAAGACTTTAAACATTATCTTAAAATTCATTATACTAGACTAAGCTGTTTTTCTTGGATAAAGTGATCTTTGTATTCAATATCCGCTTTACTTTATGGATTACATCAATAAAGAAAACATTTGTTTAAGAAATAGAATATGATAAAGTAACTTCTAAGAAATAATAATAAGTGTTTTGGTCCAAAGCTTTGTTTATACAGAAATAATATCTAATAAATTCTTTCTCGTAAGAAAAAAATTCGATCATGTATTCATAAGATAAGAAAAAGGAATATTTTAACTATTTATAAGAATATATTTAGTTTATAGGATATATAGATATTTACAAGTAATTTGGTTGGTTGGTTGGTTTTTTAACGTCGCACTAGTACTGCGCAGTAGGTGGTTGTCGATGTTCTGGGACGTACCCCTAAAGATAGTCCGGAAACATACCATTGCAAATTTGACCCTCCATGGAGGGGATAGTTCCCCCGTTTGATTACCCCCCAGAGGTATAATTACAAATATTTAGATGGATAAATAATTTAAAAACTAATTAATTTTAAAACACTCAACTCATTTTAATGGTAAACAATCTTGTACGGCACTCGTGATTTTATCTTACTCTACATTTCAATAATATAAAGGTAGATTGCATATTGAGTCGCAAGATCTGTACGTTAAGATAATAAAGTTCAATCTACTTTAAAAACAATCGAAAATAAATTTAGGAACAGTTTACTTAATGCAGCTTATTGATGTTAAATTATACCTACTATTTTTATTCACAGACGTAATGTATTTGTATTATCTTGGGTGTCCCTGTACATTAAACGTTTTCTCGATCTCAACGAAACGTTTATTGTAGCATCCCTACCCTAACAGCACAAAATTTTCCAGGAACGTAACAATCATGTAACATTGAAACATTATAAACATTTTAGGAACATTTAAAAACGTTTAGATTGCTTTCCGATTAGTTTCATAAACGTAGAAATGTCCGCGATCGTAACAAACAATCAAATACGTAACAGAAACGTTACAATCATTTAACAGATAAAAAAGGAAAAAGAGCGAATGTTTCAGAAATGTATCAGAGAGCATACTTAAATGTGTTAAGTTTTTGAAAGATTGTAAGCTTTTTGCAACATAACTGAAACATTATGTGCTGTATGGGCATATGATACAGATTTCCAAATACCGAGATTGGACATCCTGCTACTATTTAATCTTGATGTATGCTAATAACAATCACATACACAGAGAGACCAACCACTGAACATGTTTAACATGTTTCCAAAAAACATGTTACGCTCTCAATCCGAAATATGCTTTTCAAATTTAGGGCGACTCAAAACTTGCAAATATAGCAAAAACTCAATTTCGAAAATTTGGTCCGAAAACAATACTTTCTTTACCATATATGTGGGTAAAAAAAAATGTAGAAATTCACTGAATTTGTAAATCACACAACGTAACATTCTACTTGTATGCAAATACAGAGTCTTATTAGAATACTCAAGACCAATCTTAATTAAATGCATATCAATAATCTGTTGTATTGTATAAGGATGCACTTTTAAGTTTAATTAAAATTTACTTTAACTTTTGTAAGTTTACTTTAAATTATATCTTTATGGGGATTTTTAATATATACATATGCATGAAAACAGTAATCTAAACGTCAAATATAAAAGCACAAGACCGCAATTTAAAATATATATATATATATATAAACATAAAAAATTTTGAAACTGAAAAATAATCGGAATACTCACATGATAATGGAAATTAAAAATATCCAGAAGAAAATATATAATTAGCATAAGATTAAAAAAGAAGCTAAATAATAATAAATACACCCAAAATTAAAAAATATAAATATCTCTTCAGAGGCGAAAAAGCTTTAAAAAGAGTATTGAACCTCAAATAACGTTACATATCAGAAATTTAAATTTCAAAATCAAGTTAATCGCCCCATCTCGTAGAAAACATGAACACACAATCTTACACACAAGCGATAAAGTGTAACATAACTTAATTTAAAATAGTTATAACAATGTGGAATACCAAAAAGACTACATTTCTTGAACATTTAACATACCTGCCAACACTCTTACGTAGTTCTGCAGTCCCCGCCTATTTTTCTACACTAATCTTTTGTTAGAGGATTTTTCTTTTTATTTAATCGTAGTTAGATTTGGAGAAAATTACTCTAAAAATAAAGTGGTGTGGAAAAATCGGAGGTACAAAAATTATTACGGAATATTAATTAGAATCTTGGCAGGTATGCGTTTAGTTGTATCAGTCATTTACATTTTTGAGTCCTATTATTCTAATATACACAGAGTGTTTCATAAGCTCAACGACAAACTGTAAGGGAAGACAGGACGTATAATAAGGATTCAGAATTTAAAAAGAGACTATGGCAGTAAATGTCATCTTAATCTTTTAGAAATCGAGTGTTTATTGTTATGTTTTCATAGACGTGAGCGGGGCTTTGAAAATTGAATATTTTAGAAATATTTTTCTCTCAGTTTGTTACGTAAAAGAATATACTTTGTAATTATTCTGTTTTTTATATATGTATTTAAAAAATTACTGATTGTAATAATACGAGTATCGTGCATGATTTTCTGATATAATAGATATCACAAGTTTTTAAAATTTATAAGTTAGCTGCACGTCCAAATGGTCAAAATGCTATCGTACTCATGTGCCCTATGGCTTTCATCGGTTATTTATAATTATCATTATTATTTTCCTACCACTATTTGTACTATAACATAAAATTATAACAAATGCAGGCAAAGTGTAGAATTACCTTTGAAAATATATTATAAATATTATTTTTTCGAAATAGTGGTACCAAAAGTTTTTCAGCACACACTTGGAGATTGGTGTTAAAATAAACCATAGAAATATCTGACGCATAAGGGTTAACATTAAGTTGGCAATCATGAGCTTTTATGCAAGTCAAGGCAAATTACAGAGAACTATGGTGGCCACGGAAAACTTGCATCCAGACAATCTCTTTCGCAGTCGCACTATTTTAAACATATCGGAAAATCAAGTATTAGTCACTCTAATAGTTTGCCAAGTACGTTGGAGGGGGGTGTTTTTGTCACCAAAGTGTTTGTTATTCGAGTAATTGTCGCGCGGAAAAGAAATATATAGTATTTTAGAAATGTAAAACTATATGATGGTAGACATGCACTTTATGCTACATTGTTAGATGGAAATGCACAATAAGCTAAACGAATGTACTAGGAACAGTTTTCACAGAGGAAGGTACCGGATCATGTTAACCATTTAAAATTCGTCGCTCTACTTTTGGGACACTCTATATAAAAATATTTATGTATAAAAAAGTATATAAACAAATTAACAATTAGTAGTAGAACATTAGGATATTATTTAATAACAGAACATTAAACACCAACAAGTATATAACTTATTAAATTTTTTGTTAAATATTTCAGACAAAGTGATTTATAAATAATATTGAAGATTCCATCGATATAATTAATGGCAAATTATATAATATGTAGAAAATAGAAAACGTGAAGTTATTTTTTGTAAAATAAATCAAATATATATTATTATAATATAACTAGTACATTTTATAAAAATTATGAAATTAAACATAAATAAATTTAAAATGATAATCAACTTCTATTGGAAATTACAATATAAATTAAAATAATACATGCCCCTTAATATATATTTCGTACATAATACTGTTTTAAATATATACAATTTATTAATCATATATATATATATATATACAGTACTTGAAAACGTCACTATGATTTTTGATATTTTTCCAGATGTTTAATAAAAATTAACATCAACATAAAAGAAATTCCAATTTAATTTTAGCTATTTATTTTAAATTAATATTATTTAAATAAAAATGTATAGACATGTTTAAACATAAAATATTTTTAAATTCAAATAAATGGTAAGATAAATTGAAAATATTATCATTTCATTTTAAATAAATAATTTTTTCGTTATTTTAATTAAAGAGGAACTATATGACAGGCATTCAAGAATAAACTATATTTAAGATGAAAGATTTTGCATAAATATGCATTTCTTAAATTATATAGAGAATTAGAAATTTATATAACCTATGTTTATTTAATTGGAAGTACAATATAAAGGTTCATTTCATATATTTAGAATGAAACTTTTGTGCAAATTTAAATAAAGTTATGGTACTTAAAGTAAAACACAGGTTTTTTTTTTTTTAATTATGGACTCTATATCTAATATTGAACATTATTTTCATTACAACATATTTTAAGAACAATATTTCTATTACAGTAATGTAGTTATAATGGAAGCTTAAAAAAACTGAATTTTGAATTACTTGAATAATTAAAGCGCCAGTTTTCAAAATGTGTATGACAATAAAAATAAACTCCCAAACCTAAAAATTTTTAGTAATAATAAATAAAAAGAATTAGTTAATTTTTTGTTTTGTAAAATAAGTGTAAATTTTATTAAAGTTTACAAGAGATTTTGTAAAATATTCAAAAAATAACGATAACCATAAAATTTATAGTATTATAGAAGAAAAGTAAGCATTTTCATGAAAATAATTAAAAATATAGAATTTTGAATAATTTGAGCAAATAAAAGTGTCTACTTCAAAAATGTATAAATGACAATATAACAATATTTTAAACTTAAAAATTGTAAGTAATAATTAATATAAAAAATTATTATCATTATTATTATTATTGTAAAATTTTTGAGAATTTATTAAAATTTATAACACATATTATAAAATATTCAACAAAAAACCACAACCATAAAATTTAGAGACGCATAACCGTAAAAAAAAATCCTTAAAAAAAAACTCATAAATAAAACGTTGAAGAGAGAGTACAAAGATATTCCCTTTCCGATATTTTTTTAATAATAAAACACAAAATCTTCAATTAATTATTTATTAAAAATTTTTTTATTTATATATATATAAATAAGAAGAAGTATAAAACAAAAAAGTAAATGCATAAAGTTCAATATCAAACTGAAAATTAAAAAAAATATATATGAGAAGCTAATATGGGTTATTTATAATCTTAGTTCTTCAGCTTAAAATGGATAAAAGGATTAAATAGTTGAAAAGCTTATTTTAAGGCATGAAACCATTAATTATCTACAGCAAAGTGATTTTATTTATAGTTTACGTAATCTGGATTGTTATAAATTTCGTGAAAAAATGCCTTTTCTTTGTGTAGTATTTTTTTTCTCTCATTATATTCCTGATCTTTCTTATTATATAAAATGTAAAAAAAAAAAAAAAAAAAAAAAAAAAACTTGATAATCCCGGTAATACTTCTCGTCTTTAACCTTTAAATTTTAAATAAGAGAACAAAATTTGTCGAAACTAATACTCCTTTTACACTGAATTAAGTAACGGATAATTCAATATTAGAAATAAAATATAAAAAAAAAAACTTTATAAAAACACCACGCATTGCAAAAATAAAAATCAAAACTTGCAACAGTTGTATCGGGTCAAAATTAAATTACGAGCGAATAATGTAGGCACACGTGCGGAACAGCCGCATAAAGTTTATATTAAATTTTGCCTGATGTTGATATTTTTTTTTTTTTTTTAAACTTTCGCGCAAGAAAAATAAATAATTTGTCAATATTCTCCATAGCAATTCAAAGCGTTATTTGGCAAACTTTTGCAGGTTCATTGCTGATGCACAAAAGATTTTCCATAATTCTTGGCGGAAAATTGATTTTTAAGACATTCATCGCATGACAGAATGCAGAATAGCTGATGCATGTTATGTACAGTGCTGCCAGATTGAGGGAAATTTTTATTTAACACCCACCACTAAATTTTAATTGCAACGGTTTGCTAATTGTTTCGAAACATCTTTTAACGAAATCGTCTATGTAGTTAGATAACCGATATAAGTAAAATTTAACGGTGGATGTTGAATAAAAAATTCCCTCAAATCTGGCAGCACTGGTTATGTAGGATTTATGTCAGGTGAGTAAATAATACATGACAACTTTTGAATCAAACATTTTTTATTTAAAGTTTGGATTTTTCTCCCGTTTTGAATGTGCTCCAACCTCCATAAAAATTATGATGTTTTGTGAAGTAAACCACCACAAAATATTACAACATATCCTTTTCTAAAATTCCTTTTTTTTGCATAATAAAAGTGCCTTTTATTACCACTCACACGCATTGCTCGTTCTCCATATTGTAACCTACACTATAATGCTTAACATTCTTAACATTTAACTGTTAGGTCGAATTTTTAAAAGATGCTTTACTGCAATGGTGTTTATGACCACTGAAAGAAAATGGGACAAATATCGACGTATCTGAGAAACAATAAACGTCCATAAATGTTCACATGGTGGTTCTTCCTCTTTGTAGCGGTTTCCTTATCTCAATATGAACTTCAGTAAACAGTGGCTTATGTTTAAAAGCTCCAAAATTATACGTGTGTTTGTCTAGAAGATATAGTTTGATTCAGATAAAGATAATCTGGCATGTTTGCACGCACAAGTTATTCTCTAACGACATCTTTCAACTAACAGTTTGGATACATTTATCTGTCGATCTCTTTAGCCCAGTTGTCCAGAACAAGATTCAGTAGTTTACTTTTTGTGCCTTTTACGCTGCAAAATCATCCGATTAATTGTGTACAACGGTATTTATAAGGTTCTTAATATTTTTTGTTTGCTTTGTGCTAAATTATATTATCCCACTATACGCCATTTTTTTTTTTTTAAAGTTTCTTGGTACCATTGGTTCAAGGCATCTTCCTTTCTTCGACAGACAGTTATAATAATTATACCTAAAAAGCTTTCACATTCATTTAATTATATGGAACACATTAACATTTAATCAAATTACTATACATGTATGATTTTTCTGCATATTTTTCTGTAAATATACGGTATAAATTTGTACATTTTATAAACTCCTGCTTAAAAGTTTAGCAAGATTTGCAAACGATCAGTTTTTTTCAATTTAATATCTTATCTTTCGCTGAAATGTTTTCAAACATTTAATATCTTATCTCACGTTGAAATGTTTTCAAACATTGGACATTTAAAGAACAAGTTTTTTTCATGATTTTCAGTGAAGATTGGTGTAAGACAATATTTAGGGGGCCGGTAACAAGTTGTGCAATTTCAGTAATGTTTGTGATAACCCTATATCGTTAAGTGTACGAAATGATCTGTAGCTTTAGGATATGTTAATACAGAACCAGTTCAATTTGTACATGCATTTGTGTAATGATATTATATTAAATAACGGAGATATAACTTTTATTTTAAAACTCAAAAATAAATAAAAAATAAAAAAATAAAAAATGAACATGTTTTTTATTTATAATACACAGAGTTTTTTAAGAAAATGACTCCCACATTCAGATAAGTTGGAAAAACACTTTTAAAATAATATACAGCAATCGAAATACAAATAACTTAAATATCTCATGAAATATGAGGTTTTTTATGAAAAATGTTTTCACTCCGCACCCGAGAAAGATAGAAAAAAAATATTGCATAGGTTGAAAGCTAGATATATTGGACAACTTTTGTCAAAAGTGTATTTGAATAGAGTAAAAAGTAAACAAATTATACGAAAAAGAACGAGCTAGATTTGAGATATTTTCCAAGAGTTGGAATTTCTTAAGGGTTTTTTCACATGATGCGTAATTAGTTTAAAGATCCAATTATTTTAACCCCTTAGCAAAAGTTATTTTTTGTGAAAAACTCCTTATAAGCTTGTAATTCTAACATATTGTTTTGTTTATTTACTGAGATTTGTGAGACAATAAGGGTTTATTTTATTTTATTTATTTATTTATTTATTTTATTTTATTTTTATTTTACAAAAAAGAACATTTGCTAAGTGGTTAAAAATAATTTAATTTTTAAATTAATTACGTGGAATGTGATAAACCCCTTAAGAAATTTTAACTCTTGGAAAATATCTAAAATCTAGCTCGTTCTTTTTCTTATAATTTGCTTAATTTTAACTCTATTCAAATGCACTTTTGATAACAGTTGCCTAATATATACTTTTGCCCAATTTTGACTTTTAACCTATACAATTATTTATATATATATATATATATATATTGCACATGCGCAGTGAAAATATTTTCATAAAAATGTTGCAGAACATTGTTTTAAATGTGTCTTTCCAAGTTATCTGAAAGTAGGAATAATTTTCGTTAAAACTCTATACATTATAAATAAAAAACATGCTAATTTGTTTTGGAGTTTTAAAATAAATGCTTATACCTCCATTATTTATTATTCTATCGTCACACAAATTTATTCACAAATTAAACTGGGTCTGTATTAACATATCCTAAAGTTACAGTTAATTTTGGAGATCACAAACATTATTGATTTTGCTCAATTTGTTTCCGGCCCACTAAATGGTGTCTTAAACCAATATTCACTGAAAAATACCAGGAAGACCCAGTTCTTTACATACCCAATGTTTGAAAACATTTCTTGGAGAGATAAGTTTTTAAATTGAAAAAAACTAATCTTTTGCGTCAGATCTTAGTGTCAGGTTTGATCTTAGTTTCTAATCAGATCTTAGCGTCTGATTTGAGACTATATTTAAGGACAATAAATTTGTCTTCCTTAAGTTGTTTGAGAAAATCACTTACATTAAATATTAATATAATATATTAATATTCAACGTTAATAGATTAATATTTAAATACCAATATTAATAAATATTATAAGATGAAAATCCTTGCAAAATAAACTTTTTATGGGTATCGAGATTTTTTGGTCATCACTATGACGTTAATTTTACCTTCACACTCCTGTATCAACATGCTTGCAGCTGAAAATATGTAAATGGAAAAAACAAAAACAAAGATAAGACATGTAAAATTCAACAGTTTGTTTTTACGTTTTAATAAATGAGTAATATTGCCACTAGAAGTATTATGAATAAAACATCACTACGTAGAAGGGAGATATGTGCGGAACTTGTTTTCACTAAAAAACACTAACATCAATCGTGCTAACTATATTAAGAACATATAGTCTCTTCTTTGTAGCAATTTCAAGTTCAATTCAACATAGCCAAGAATTTGATAGTAGACACATCTGAGAACTCTCCAAGAAAAAGCGCTATGGAAAAAGCTTACATTACGCTGAAATTCTCTCTAAAAATATTGGTCATACTGAAGAACCACTTCAATAGTCATTGTAAGAAATTCTATTAAAATACTTTACTGTTTTATAAAACAACAAAACTTCCCCGAAGACCATAAATTCTTATTTGCAACACGGTTAAATTTTCGGAACTTCCTCTGCAACCTTCTTTAAACTTTAACTAAAACATTATTTATTTTGTGAAATTAAGATTAATTATTATGAATGTTTAAATAGTTATCTCCTTTTATAATTTATGTAAATTATAAAAATTCAGATTTTAAAACTTTATTTAAAGTTAAATAGTATTTGTAACGTATGACAATCTCATAGCACTATTCTTTTACATCATATCAAAATTACAGTTTTATTTTAAATAAATTATTTATGCATTATACATTTCTTAAAAAAAAAAAAAAAAAAAAAAAAAAAAAAAAAAAAACGCTATTTACCAATTAGTATTTGGACACTTTCAAATGTAGATGTTTTGTGAAATATCTAGAAAAGTTCTTTAGGGAATCATCTTAATACTTTGGGAGCATAAAGAACATGTTATACCTCATATATGTCAGCAAACGTTTTGTCCTAAAGAGGAAAAGCGAACCAGTAATAAATTAAACAAATACCAAAATATTTTGGATCACCCTGTAGAAAGTAACGCTTAGAATCTGGTTTGGTTCTAGCATATGATTAAGAGAATTCTTCTAATTATCTAGATAAAAATGTTTTTGAGGGTACTACATATATTCATGGAGATAAAATGTTTTCATTAAAATTGCAAATAAAATTACCACTTTTTTATTTATGACACGTAGGGTATTAGACCCAGTGCAACGTAAGTTTTAGGAAACATAACATACTGCATTAAGCACATCATACTGCAACCATAATGCAAAAATGTTAAACAATCTACAAACTATGAGCATTTTTATTATATATTTTTAAACTACGCATGCGCTAACTTTAAAAAAATTCCATTTGCATAATTTAATAGTCAAAGGTATTTAACTACTTATAACAAAACTCCAATTGAGTATCGTGTAAATTAAATAATTTATGAGAGATAGAATGAACGGAATTTCAGTTTCTCTGTGAAAAATAATAATAATAAATAAATAAATAAATAAAATAAAATAAATAATGAAATAATAATAATAATAATAATAATACTGTTTTATTATTATTTTTTCACAACCAGCGAACGTTGTATTATCATTGATTGAATCAAAATACAAATGTGATTTAAACCTCTTACAGTTTAGGTTTTATTTTGAGAGAGCTGAAATTCTGTCCATATTATCTAACATACTTTTTTAATAAATAATTTGTAAAAATCTGAAAGAGGTAAGAGAATACTTTAATAAGAAAGACACTAATAATAATTAAGAGGTATGTTTTATAAAGGACTTTCCAAAGAGTTTTAACTACTTACTTTCATCTTAGTGTTTGTTAAAACATTTTCTTTATGGCATTAAGAAACACAATCTTACATATTCTTAGTTTTAGGTTTTTATAAAAATAAAAGCGCATAAGATAAAAAATATGACGTCGTAAGTAATTAAGTTTCTATTCGAAATGTCACTTAATTGTTTTGCGTCATTTTTTTTTTTTTTTTTTTTTTTTATTCCAAAACATTAGTCTTTCAACCCAAATATAAGATTCTAAGAAAATTTACAAATACTTCCCATTTTTATAAAGTTACATTTTTGTATTTGTCAGAAGGCGAAAAATCAAAATTATTATAAAAACGTAGATATTTCTTCTAGAAATATTTATATTACAGTAAATACGTTTTTTAAAGATGCTATAATATTTTCAATACTAAATGAAAGAAAAAAATTCATTCTATAATTTTTACTCTTGAACAATAATCCGTAAATATACATGGATTTTTTTCAACAACATCCATTTCAGTTACATTTACACCACCGCTTTTGTTTAAAAGTGTTTTTTTTTTTAATGAAATAAACGAAAGACAATAATATTGTTGCAAAGAAATTCTAAATAATTTTTATAGTTATAAGATTTTCATTAATACTACGCATTTTATGAATGTTTTTTAAATCAAAATTCTTTATTTGTCAAAGGTTAAATCTTCATTCATACCAAATATACTTTTAAAATTTGTAAACACTTTAAAAGTGTTTTTGTTAGTATTAATATTAATAATCGAAGTAGAGTTAATTACATAGGAAATAAACATGCAATGTATTATGTCATTTAAATTTGCTTTTGTTTATGTATATATAATTATCAAATACAATTAAAAATATGTGTATATAAAAAAATATAATAATGTGACATTTATCTCTTTTAAAGGTATTTTTATTATAAATGTTGTAGTGTGAAGAATCAAGAATATTTCAAAATCGTTATTTTACATTTTGAAACTTTTGACAAGTTCATAATTGTGTGGCATCTTTTAAATAATTTTAATTTTCTACGCAAAATGCACGACTATTATTTGTAGAAGCGAAATATAATGCAATAGGTTATATAGAAAATACCACGTTACATGTTTTCATAATACTGCATACTAAAGCAATTATGTAATTGATTAGTAAATTTTATCTCTGATTAAAATAAAATCTGTAAAAAAACTATAAAGAATATTTGAAACTGTAGATAATCTGAAGGTAATTGGGACATTAAAATGTTTTAGGTAAAAAGCATTTTCATCTGCACATTTTAAATACAAACTGTAGTTTTTCTGCGGATTCTTGTACCAATTACCTTTGAATTATCTGTTTTTTTTTTTTTTTTTTTTTAGCTGGAATAAATAGTATTAGAATAGGCTGATTAAATGTTTTGAAACATGTAATAAACATAAATTAATTTGCATTGACTTAACTGTAATCTTGTGTGTGTGTGTTATTTAAATCAAGGTAATTGCTCACATCTCTTAACGTCAATTTACCTGACCATAGCATTAGATTAATTTTTGTAAAAAAAAAAAAAAAAAAAAAAAAAAATAGAAAAGAAATGTGTAGATTACAATTAAAATACATTTCGACGAAAATACTTTATTTTACTTTATTTTATTCTTTTATTTTCTGATGTTTATTATTATTATTATTATTATTATTATTATTATTGCTTTAGTTAAAAAAAGAAAAAGTATCTTACGTCTCATCGCTGAAAATCACGAAGTCACGTTATTGTTAATGCAGCTAAGATGTAATGATGTATTTTAGACTATTTTAATATCTTAATTCTTTGCTTCGGAATTTTTGTTTTAAAAGGATTTTTTATATGGTAGGGTGATTTTTTTTTTTTTTTTTTTAAGGGTGGGGAGGGGGGGGGGGGCGTGTAGGAGAGTTTCTGAATATATATATATATATATATATATATATATATATACCGGGTGATTCAAAATAGATGTTACAGCGATTATCTTGTAAACTAAAAAATATAGAAACAAACTTCCAATTACAAAATTGGTGCAAATTAACAGTAGATTTCAGATATGGCATTCTTTTGTACAAGGGGATGTATAAACATTAAATACGAAATTTAATTTTTATACTGCCCCTCCTATCATATGACTTATATTTAGAAAAGTATTCTACTCGCTCTAACAATCAAAAAAAAAAAAAAAAAAAAAAAAAAAATCACTTCTCTAAGTCAAAATCTTGATGAGTTATCGCAATTTGAAAATTCTACCATTTTTCGCCAAATCTTAAGGGGTTGTACCAAAAGTGAGAAATTGTAATTACTATTGCTTTGTAATATGGCACACGTTGATGAGCGTTTGGGGAATAAAATAATCTGGTGTGTCACTCACACGACTTTCTCTTATCCTGAAATTTAATACTATAAATACAGGTTGCAGATTAATAGGTAAGATAACGAGTACTGTTATGTAACCCTAACCTATGTTAAACAATTCATATTAGGCTTCTGAAGAGTTTTGTATGATAATTAGTTCTGTGTCAACCCCCCGTTTCATTAATGCACCTACATTTATATAGAATTTAATTCGGTTATTAAAAAATAATTCTCTTTTTAAAAAAAAAATTATTAAAATTATTATTCAAAAATATTATATTTTATGATAAGGCAGGCGATTTCCATATTAGAGAAGTAGTATAACACCAAATATCCAAAAAAAGTCCATTTTATTCTCAATATTTAAAGGGAAAAAAAAAAAAAAAAAAAAACGAGGATTTTTTTTCTAAGTTTTTTTTCGCTAAAAAAATCGATAACTTTGTCTTAAATTATCGCAGATCGATGGTTCAACCATTTGTTTTAAAGGTATTGACGAGCTCTTTTCAAAGATACCCATCATGAAAATTTCCTCCCCTCGAGGGGGGACTTCCCCCCAGGGGGGGAGGCGAGACTCCTACATACACAAAAAAAAATTTCCCAGTTAACTATCTCTATTACAAAAAATATATATTCGTTTCATTTGGTTTAGTGCAGTCTATAGACGTTAAACTCTACTTTTCTGCAATTTCCCCCATAGACGTAATGCATTAGAATACTCTTGATTGTCCCTGTACACGAACCAATTGCTTGATCTTAACGAAAAGCTTACTGTAGCATCCCTATATGATACACATTTAGAATACCAAGTTTGAACTTTCTACCATAATTTGTTTTTGAGATATGCTGATAACAGAGAGACACACAGACACACACTCACACAGACACACACACAGACACACAGACCATTTGCTAAAAACATGATTTTCGTATTCAGGGGACCTCAAAACGTGTAAATATAACAAAATCTCGCGTTCGTAAATTTGACCCAAAAACAATACTTTCTGTACCTTATGGGTAAGAGAAAGTAAAATAATCTGGTGTGTCACTCACACGACTTTCTCTTACCCTGAAATTTAATACAATAAATATAGGTTGCAGATTAATAGGTAAGATAACGAGTACTGTTATGTAAACCCATGTTAAACAATTCATATTAGGCTTCTGAAGAGTTTTATATGATAATTTGTTCTGTGTGAGGGGGGCTGCCGCCCCCCTCAACCCCCCGTTTCATTAATGCACCTACATTTATATAGAATTTAATTCGGTTATTAAAAAATATTTCTGTTTTTAAAAGATAATTTATTAAAAGTATTCTTTAAAAAAATTATTCTTTTATGATAATGCAGACGATTTCCATATTAGAGAAGTAGAATAACAACAAATATCCAAAAAAAGTCCATTTTATTCTCAATATAAAATAAATAAATAAATAAATAAATAAAAATAAAAAATACGATTTTTTTTTCTAAGTTTATTTTTTGTTAAAAGCAAAAAAAAAATCAGTAGCTTTGGTTTAAATTATCGCAGATTGATGGTTCAACCATTCGTTTTAAAGGTATTGGCAAGCTCTTTTGAAAGATACCCATCATGAAAATTTACTCCCCTGGAGGGGGGAGTTCCCCCCCAGGGAGGGAGGCGAGGCTCCTACATACACAAAATTTTTTTCCCAGTTAACTATCTCTATTACAAAAAATATATATTCGTTTCATTTGGTTTAGTGCAGTTTATAGACGTTAAACTCTACTTACCTGCAATTTCCCCCATAGACGTAATGTATTAGAATTCTCTTGATTGTCGCTGTACACGAACCATTTGCTTGATCTTAACGAAAAGCTTACTGTAACATCCCTATATGATACACATTTAGAATACCAAGTTTGAACTTTCTGCCATAATTTGTTTTTGAGATATGCTGATAACAGACAAACACACAGACACACACACACACACAGACACACAGACCATTTGCTAAAAACATGATTTTCGTATTCAGGGGACATCATAACGTGTAAATATAACAAAATCTCGCGTTCGAAAATTTGACCCAAAAACAATATTTTCTCTACCTTATGGGTAAGAGAAAGTAAAAAGAAATCATTCAGGGAAAGACGGCTATTTTAACCTGTAATGTCTCTCTTTCTCCTAGTGAATACACAAGAGAATACTCATTGATAATTTAACAAATAAAATTTATGAATAATTTGTGTATTAAAAGGGAATTTTCAAATTCATGTTTCTTTCTTTTTCCTATATACATTCTCTTACTCATATACAAGGTGTAGAGAAAGAATTGTTTTTGAGTCAAATTTCCGAAAATTAGCTTTTGTTATATTAGCACGTTTTCAGATCCTCTGATTTCAAAAATCCTGTTTTTAGCGGTTGGTCTCTCTCTGTCTTTCTGTGTAAATGTGTCTGTGTGTTTTTAGAATATCTCAAGAACAAATAGTAGCAGAAAATCCAAATTCGATATTCTAACACCGTATCATATTGCGGTGCTACACTAAAGTATACGTTACGATCAGACAATTGTTTCTTTACAGGGTCATCCAAAAGAATTCAAATACATTACGTCTGTGAGCGACATTTTTCATATGTACAGTGTGACATGTATAGACTGCCCTAAACAAAATTAAAATAAATTTTTTAGACGCATAAAAGCATGTTTTATGTAAATTGTGGTATAGCAACCATTCATCATTTATTTACAGGGTTACACGGAGTATTTCGATACATTGGAGCTATACTTGGGAATTGCTGGAAGTGTATTTCATTTTGTGTTACCCATTTTACATATAACACTAAATTTACGTACACAAAATCATGTGTATATAGTTTATAGACAATATACAGGGCTACCCAAAATTAAAGTAATTTTTTTTTATTATTATCATTAAATGTACTTGGTGTAAGTGTTTGCATATTTTTTTTCCGAGGAACACTGCTGACACAGAAAGGAAAATTTATTTCTCACACCCATACTGTAAACAAAGTAGCTTTTGGAGAGCGATTTTTTTTTCTGTATAATATCACATTTTGAGGCCTCCTGATTAGGAAAGGTAAATTTTTATTCGTTGATCTGTATATATATGAATTATCAGCCTAATTTAACAACAAATAATCTGGTGTGTTACTCACACGACTTTCTCTTACCCTGAAATTTAATACCTTAAATACAGGTGGGAAATTAAGAGGTAACATAAAGAGTACTGTTATGTAAACCTATGTTAAAATAATTCAAACTAGGCTTCGGAAGAGTTTTATATGATAATTAGTTCCGTGTGAGGGGGGATCTCCTGAAATTATTCGACGCAGGCAATAATCAAACTTTAAAAAACTTGACTTTGGTAATAAAAGAAGCCTCAAAACGTGTAAATACACAAAATACAAGCGTTGCATATTTAGCTTAAAAACATACATTATTTATCATATGTCTATGAGGAATTCATTTCCATTCCTGAACAGCTTCCCTGGACATGGTAAAATATTATAGTAAATCACTTTCACTAGCAATAAAAAAGAATATTATAGCTTAAATATTTGCAAACGTGTATATCTTTTGAAGAATATGTACAAACCATAATGTGCACCTAAATATATACCTATAGTAATAATATACGGCACAACCTAAAATGCACTTCCATCAATTTTCAGCTATTGTCGCATTATAATCTATTATGCATTATAATCGCAGCTATTGTCGCACCATATTCTACGTGAGGCATGTTTTTATGCATAAAAAAAATATATATTCATTTTATGTGGTTTAGTGCAGTCTATAGGTGTTAAACTCTAGTTACCTGCAATTTTCCCCATAGACGTAATGTCTTTGAATATTCTTGGGTGTCCCTGTACACGAACCATTTGCTTCATCTCAGTGAAAAGCATAGTATAGCATCCCTATATATGGTACATATTTAAAATACCAAGTTTGGAATATCTGCTGCTATTTGTTTTTGAGATATGCTAATAACACACAGACATACACACACAGAACAACCGCTAAAAACACGATTTTCATATTCAGGAGACCTCAAAACGCGTAAATATAACAAAAACACACTTTCGAAAATTTGGCCCCAAAACAATACTTTCTCTACCTTATGGGTATCAGAAATTAATAATTAGAGGAAATGTGAATTTGGTACTTTAGATTCCATATCTATTTGTCACTTGAAAAGTTGATCAAGGTTTGCAAGTTTCAAGGAAATTGATAACAGACTTGATTTATGTTTTGATAAGTACAGGCACTATAATTAAACAGGGGTTGAGAAGGGCGGTAACCCCCCTGACATAGAATTATACATCTATACCACATCATATTCTATACAAAACATTCTTTTAGAATATTAACAATAAATATGAATTTCCTTATGACTTTTACAGTATAAAGTTATTTAAATGTAACTTACAAGAATATCTGTCGCAAAACGCAATACATTGGCATTTTTTGTGCGTTCCTGTACATAAACCAATTGTAGAGAATTAATTAATGCCATTTTAAATAGAGAATATCATATAGTAAACCTGAATAACATATGTCATTTCTCAAATTATTTACAGACGCTGGGGACGGGCAGACGGGCAGATTGACAGTCAGACCTAAAAAAAAAAAATGCAAATTGAAATCTTATTTCCAGTTAAAAATTGTTAGAAAATGTTTAATGTAAACGAAAATGCAATTCCAGCAAATGTTCAATAATAACCCTTAACGTAACTGAATATTTTTGTGTGCCCTGTAAATCTAATGCTAATCGTACTTTACAGTATAGAAAGCACCCTTTTGGGCATATGAATAACATATTTCAATTTCATTAAGATTTATGCAAAGTAATTAAATTTTGGTTTATAGAAATATCTTCACATAGAACGCAATGCTTTGGAATAATTTCGGGTATCCCTGTATACAAACCAGTGATGGTGTTTACTCCATTTTCTATAGAAAATATCCGATAGAAAACTATAATAACGTATTTCAATTTTATTAATATATGCATAAATTAAAGGTATTAAAATATGATTTATAAAAATACCTCTCATACAACACAATGCTTTGGAATAGTTTCGGGTGTCCCTGTGCACAAGCTAGCCGAGGTATTCACTCCATTTTCAATAAGGAAAATCCGATAGTGAACTCAAATAACATATATCAGTTTCAGGGAATTCTATAAATATTCACGGGAGTTAGAGCGCGGACACACAGAAAGACGGATGGACAGACAGACAAATCGATGTCATTAACACTTTTCAATCTTGCTGGAATTGTTAAAGAGCCGAAGTCCTTAAATTTTTCAACTATGATGGAAAGTAGTAAAAATAAAGCACGAAAATTTCACACGGTTTTGCTAGTCTTTTAATTTTTTCTCTCTCTTAACGTGTTTTAATTTGCAGGTGACACCCCTAAGAAATTTAAGTATTAAATTTTTAACAATACGAAATAATGTAAATTTGCATTAAGTTCTTAAAACTGTTGATTTCACGTGTTTGACCGATTTTAGTTACTATTTTAAAATAAAGGATCTTTTTTATTTTTTTTCATCTCATAGATAACTCCCTAAAGTGAGCCCGTTGGCGTCGAAAAATAGATGCCAAAATTGAAAAAAAAGTGGTGTAAATAATCATTTTCAAATTACAATAACTCAGCGAGATTTTGACTTAGAGAGATAATTTTTTTTTTTTTTTGTTTTGCTTGTTAGAGCGAGGAGAATATTTTTCTAAATATAAGTCACATGATAGGAGGGGCCGTATAAAAATTAAATTTCGTATTTAACATGTATACAGCCCCTTGTATAAACAAAATGCCATATCTGAAATCTACTCTTAATTTGCTCTAATTTTGTAATTGGAAATATGTTTTATCGTTCTCAGTTTACAAGATAATCGCTGTAACATCTATTTTGAATCACCCGGTATATATATATATATATATGTATATATCATTTCAACAGCCGCCAAAATGTTGTAATGTGGCACTGTAATAGTCTGCACAAATGGACATATTTGTGAAACACAGGTAAAACTTGAAATAACAAAATCACACCTACATCGTTTATTTTAGTGCAAGTAGACAGACTATAATTATTATGTAAACGTTCGAAGGACATTCTCCAGGTACATATGCTGAATTAAACCACTCTCCACATTAACACAGAGTGCATCGCCAACGAATCTGTTTTATCCTCATCTGCAAGTGCAGTTTTAGTTCTTCACAAGTTTAGAAAACATAACAAGCTAAATATAAACCCTCTACTTCTTAATGACATAAAAAAAAGTTTAATTGGTTTTATGAAACAAGATTATATATATATATATATATATATATATATATATATATATTAATTCTTTAACTTGTACCTTTTTATCCAGTTACGACTTTACACGAAAAAAATCTGGAGAGACTCCACTCGACTTTCCGAACATTGAGTAATTAACAGTTTTGTAGATAAAGTAAGGAAAGAGGAGTTGTTAAACAAACAAAAGAGAGAAAACCATAATAGAGTGTTTGAGTATTTTTCTCCATCTATTACACGATGTTTTATTTAACGCTACTGAACTTTGAGCCCATAGATCATAATGATAAAGAATTTTTCGTTGTGTCCCTGTAAAAACCTATAAATGCTAAATTCACCAAAATGCTTATAGTTAGTGCAACAGTGATTTATAATACTCACATAAATTTTCAGCTCAATTCAATAAGGCGTTTAGATGCTATCGTACTTTTAAAAATTTAGTCCCATAGGCCATAATGATAAAGAATTTTTCTTTGTGTCCCTGTAAAAAAACTGTAAGTGCTAGATTCACCAAAGTCTATACAGTTAGTTCAACTGTGATCTATAACATGTGTACAAATTTTTTGCTCAGATTAATAAGGCGTTTAGGCGCTATCACACTTTTAAAAATTTGGCCCCATAGGCATAATGATAAAGAATTCTTCTTTGTGTCCCTGTAAAAAAACTATAAGTGCTAGATTCTCCAAATTCTATACAGATTGAGTATTTGTGACCTATAAAATGTGTATAAATTTTTTGCTCAATTGAATAAGGCGTTTAGATGCTATCGCACTTTTAAGATTTTGCTCCCATAGGCCATAATGATAAAGAATTTTTCTTTGTGTCCCTGTAAAGAAACTATAAGTGCTAGATTCACCAAAATCTATAGGGTTCGTACTATGGTACGAACCCTATAGATTACGCATAATTACAATATGCGTACCAACTTTCAGGTTAATTGAACAAAGCGTTTAGACGCTAGCGTGTTCACTCACAGACATACACACATACACACACACACACACACATACATACATCATCGTAAAAATAGTGAAAACGGACTCAGGGTAACTCAAAACGTATAGAAACATAAAAATCTCGAATTCGGATTTTTGACATGATTACAATACTTTCCTCACTATAGTGTTCGGAAAGTAAAAATAATAATAATCTATATTAATAAAATCAGACTTTTATCTGTAAATTTGTCAGAATCGAAAAATTTTGCGATATCTTCACGTTTCACACCCCATGAAAGCCGAAAATGACTTCAGAAAATTTTGCCTGTGTGTGTGTGTGTGTGTGTGTGTGTGTGTGTGTGTGTCATCGTGTCCGTGTCGCTTTTTTTGTCCGGGCATCACTTGAAAACGGCTGGGCGGAATTAAACGGCGCTTGGCAGGAATTTAGGTCTTCACCCAACTTAAAATTATATCTATAGAAATTTTCTTAATTATGAATAGTGTTTAAATTATGGGTAAAAAACGCCTACGCATGCGCCATAAATATTTTTCACTAAAACGCTTTGAATGGAAAAATATAATATAAAAATAAATTTTTAAATTAAAGACTTTTTTATTCACGTGATTCGGACTACAAATTATGAAAAGATTCAAATGAAGTGTTGTTATCTAAGTTTCATACTTTAGTTAATTTTAAAAAATCTAATTGTCGTATCGAAAAACTGTTTACACCCCAGGATTCAGAAAAATCCCCCTTTCATTTGGTACTGAATTTGTAATGATAGGTCTGATACTTCTAATTTATTTTTCCCTTTTTACGTTTTTCCGTTGCCACTTAAATTTCATACTTTAGTTATTTTTTAAAAATCTAATTGTCGCATCGAAAAACTCTTTGCACCCCTGGATTCAGAAAAATCGTCCCTTTCATTTCGTAGCAAATTTATAAATATAGGTCTGATATTTCTAATTTATTTTTCCCTTTTACCGTTTTTAACCCAGATTCGGTAAAACGTTTTATATTTATATATAGGAATTTATATGTTTTTTTATTTTCCAGAAATAAAATGAAATATTTTTAATTTCACGTGAATAAAAATAAAAATTAGAGAGAAAAATACAAAAGTTGGTATTTTTTTTTTTTTTTTTTTTTTTAATGAGGAATTTGCACGTGGATAAATATTTTCATAGGGATATTTGGCATTAGTTTAATATTTTTATTTAATTAAGCAGTACTTTTCTTTCCTGCAGTAAAACAAAAATTTTTGTTGTTATTATGTACCTTTATGAGGTTTTTTTTTATGTTCTCCCCTTAATTGTAAATTATTATAATTTGGATTTTATTAAGATTTTTTTATTTTTATTTTATAAATACCAGAAAAGAGTTTTTATTTTATTTTATTATTTTATTTTATTTATTTATTTATTTTGTGTATGGAACAGCTTTAGTACTGGATTCCTTTGGCAAAATTTGAAATTCGGAACCGAAGTTGCTCGGACGTTTCTCGCCGAGATCTTTAATTGCACAATTGAGATAGCCAATTCAGTTCATCGCAAAAATGGTTTAAAATATTTAAAGTCCTCAAAGGTTTCCCATACTAAAGCTGTGCGTTTTGTATTTATTTATTTATAATTTTTTCTGTTAAAGACTTCTGTGGTCACGAAATTTGGTGCATAAATTGTTTTTATGCATCCGGCACTTATTGTAATTGGATTTCACGAAATTCGAAATCCCCCCCCCCTTTTTGGAGTCGGAGGGCAATAAACGGTATAACTTCAGTATAACCCCACAACTGAATTTGGCGATTTTTCTTTGGCGCCGTTTTGAAGGATAACGATGTCGTTCTGGAATGTTTGCGATATAATATGGCAGCCTAATATGTTGTTTATTTTGAATTTATGATTTATGATTTATGATTTATGATTTAGATTATGATTTTATCATTTACTATATATGATTTATGATTTTTAGATTTATGATGTAGCCATAATCGCCTACAAAAAAATCGCCAAATATCGTTGTGGGGTTATACTGAAGTTGTTTCCAATAAACATGTGTAAAAACATGTTTTTCCGTTTGAATTCGCTTTGAATTATCTTAGAATGGCAAATTTTGGTGTGCGGATATTGATTAAGTGTACGCATTATGTACATTAGTGTGATTTTGCAAAACTTCGAACTCACCCGCTGAGGAAGGCGAAGTAAGAAGTTGGTATGTTGTGCTGAAGACAGTGGAGACCTAGACTCCTCACTTTGCGAACGAGAAAACCTCTACCAATCACACCAAGAACTTAGGTTATTAATAAAGATATGGGATTTTAACAATTCATTTAAGTTTAATGTCCAGTGGGGTGTGAAACGTGAAGATATCGCAAAATTTTTCGATTCTGACAAATTTACAGACAAAAGTCTGATTTTATTAATATAGATTGGAATAGGACTTTACCGTTCGAAGTTTTACTTATGCTGTCTCTGAATGTCCAGCTGCGTAAACTAATAAAACGTAATAACGCAAATATTAATTCATTTTATTGTCGACTGTCGTCGCATTTTTTTTTCCCAGAAGCTTCTTTACTCATGTTTTCAGCAATACTTTAGCCAATTCTAGTGATATAGAGTGGACTACAGAAGGTTTTCATTAAGATCAGTTAACGGAAAAACAACATCCTCTACTCGGAACGATTGCTGCTATCTGCTCCGGAATAGCTTTTATGCTGTTTTCTAAAAAGTGAAATTCCTGGTAATTTTTTTTTATCACATGGACACATTATTTTAATTATTCTAGCCAGTTTTGTACTAAGACAGTGGTAGCCTCGTCGGCAGAGCGCCGGGCTCATAAATGGTAGATTGTGGGTGCTATACTCTAGCCGGCCGAAGGCCCTCGTGTGAAATAATGGTGGCTGGTGCACGCAATATCCGTTTTTACTGCAATGTCCTACTTGTTCCCATCTAAAAAATATCTCTGCAAGACACCGAAAAAGGAAAGAAACACACCGTGTTGGCACACATTTTGATGGCACGCTCAGGACCCCCATTAGGGTCTCAGACCGTTGGTGGGAAAGTGTGGTGGGAAATAAAGGCGGGATGAAAAATGTTGGTTACTATGGATACTACATCAACTAGAGTAATTTTTTTCCAGGTTATTTTGCTATAAGTTTAGCAAAAAAAAATAATAATAATAATAATAATATAAACAATTGTATTTAAGCAATTGTTTCATCAAATTATGTTTCCAAAAATATGTATTTTTATTCCAAAAATGTCCTTTTCCCGTAAGTTACTATTATTTAAGCACTATAGCTAATATAGGCTAAATGTACTAGTACTGAACCCTCTACCAGTATTACTAACAAAATTTCAATTTTTTGTCATTTTTCTGATTTTGCTTCTATTTTTAAGTGCAGAAATAGGAATTTATTTATTTTCTCAGATTATTTTAATGTAATTCCGTATATAAATTGTTTTCTCATGATAAAAATAAGTAATCAGGATTCATTCATAATGATAAATCTTTAATTTCCTGTTATCATATAGTTTTTTTAGAGGTGTCCACAACTCGTACCACGAAATGTCATCATGTTAATCAGTGAACGGTGCTTTAAGCTACTGGCTCATTTGATTTTAAAGCCAGATGCAGTAGTGGACACAGATTAATTGTCCTAAATTTGGAATTTAGAAAAAAATTGGGGTGTTTTTTATTTACACATTAAGAAATATTTTAAATGAAATTTTGTTTTATTAAAGTCCTTAATTTTTTGGAGATAATTTGTTTTCCTTTTATGATACAATTTATATATTAATATACACTATATACAATAATATTTTATTAATCATAAACGAATTTTCAATCGAATTTTCATGTTTTTCTTTCTATTGCCATATTAATACTTGTGGCTTTCGTTTTTATAATAGATTTTTTTTTTTTTTTTTTTTTTTTTTTTTTTTATGTGGTAAAATTGCTTCTTTGAGACAAAAAACTCTTGAGAAATAATATCCTGTAAAAGTTTAAGCTCACTATTTATTTAGATTTTGCAAGGTGTGGGAATATCTACTTCTGATCGAAATTTGACTTTCTCTGTTAGTAAAAAATGTAGAGATCCTATACAATAGATGCATTTTTTCAACCATCAAACGTGAAATTTAATATTGTATAATACATATCAATCAGTAAAATATTAATATTTATTCATTTGTAAAATTACCATTTATGTAAAAATTTAAAATATACATTTTTAAATGTACTGTTATCAAATGTGACAGAAAATAGTGTCGAATGTTACATTTATAAAATGATTGAACATTTAATAAATAATTAAAGTACTTTTTTTCCGAAAAAATAAATTAAAATGGATTTTCTCTTTTATTTTATAGAAAATAAATTTATATCGCCTTTAACGAATGTAGTTAAAGCGAATAATGAAAAAAATTATTCAATTTTATTTTTATTTTTATTTATTTATTTATTTTTAATCAAAAAGCATAGTAATATAATGATGTGATTATGTATGGCAATTGAAGTATATTTGTGTTACTCATAAAATTATTAACATTATTTTGCTTGATATAATACATTATATACAACTTAATAGCTAATACAAAATTTATTTATAAAAATAACAATTAGTAAAATTTATTCATTAACTAATATATTTATACACACTTATACAGATATATGGGCAGATACCTTAAACAAACACGAGAATTAAATTTTTTTACGGGCTAACAGGTTTGTTCATAGATAAGTATTCATGATGCAAATATGTAATTTACATATATCATAAAAATGATAACGTATAAAATTTCCATTCTGAAAACAATGTATATAAGTATATATATATAAAAAATAGATTACTAATTACTTTTTATAGTGTAAGAAAAAATAAAACAGTCACCCAAAATAATTTACTACCTGAAATTTAGAATAATACTTAATTAATTAAAAACGATTTAATGAATGTATTTATAGTAACAAAAATTTAATTAAAGCTACATCGCCATAATTAAAATTCTATCCTATTACTTATTCTGAAACGTAATTAATTATAATCATTATAACAAAAAAATTATTATTATTTTCATTTTTTTTTTACTACTTTTTTATTATATACTCATATGTTTAGTAATTATAAAATATTCTTTTTTTTTTTTTTTTTTTTTTATCTTTTTGTTTGTTTCTTTTCTGCAACAATTATTTCGGAATTTTTATAGCATCGTATTAAGTAAGAAGAAATGCAACAAAAAATTATTTTAGAAAACTAATAAGAATTCATCAGTAAATAATTAATTATGTTTTTGTTTTTTTCTACGCTATAAAAAATATTTTCTTATCGTGTATATCACTTCTAAAACAAAACAAAGGAAATCAGACCATTTATCCGTGTTTTATTAAAAAAAAAAAATGCATTTTCATGGTAAGAAAATGGAAAATATATATATATATGTCATCATTTTGAAGAAAAGTTTGATAATTTGCAAAAATTATTAATAAATAACAAATTTCAATTATGTAAAAGTACTATTTTAAAAATACATTCGTGTTATTCTTATTATAGTTTAGTGGAAATAGTTTTTAAAATTTTGAACAGTTTAAACGTATTTTAATTTAACTTAAGCATTTTCCTTAACAAAAAAGAAAAGACAATTTTTATGAGATAATTTAATAGGAAAAATTGTCAAAATATGCAGTTCATTTCTTAATTACCTACTTAGTTTATATTAAAAAGTGTGATTTCGTACGTTGGGAATTTAAACCTGAACAGTCTGTGTTTTGTTACAAACATACTTTTCATGATTTGATTTTTAAAATTATGAAAATATAAACCTAATTTCTTCTGAACAATGCTGTTATAAAAATAAAAATTTTGATGGGCAATTCCAATGTAACTGACATTGATTTTTAAGCTACAGTTGTGTTTGTTTGCAAAGCTTCATAATCAGGAAATTTAATTGTTTCCAATATAAAGTTAACTGCAATACAAAATATGAAGTAACTCTACCATTAATAGTGGAGCTCTTTCTTGAATGCAAAATTTTAGTTACAAAAGGTTAGTTCCATGACTGTTTTTTTTTTTTTTTTATCCTGACGCAATTGAAACATATATTTAAATAATATTTTTAAAAATTTTATATCCAGTTGCCTAGAACATATATATATATATGAATGTACAAGATCAGGTCCACAAATTCTCACATGTGAGATACAAATTCAATTTATCAAAGAGTTGAAAATATACTTAAATAAACCACAAGCCCAAACCAAATACGCATCAAAAGGTCTATGCAAAAATTGGTATTAGGAAGAAAGGCAGCTAGATATCGTTACATAATATATATTATGTTAAAAGTTTTACAGCATGTTTGCAGAACAAATTAATATAAAATTTTTGCTGAGATTGAAGTAGGTAAACCATTATACATTCAGCAATGAATAAGAAAATAAATTCTGTAAGAGGCTCAATGTAATAAAGTATCACAAAATATTCGCTTCAGTGGAATATCACAAAAATGTCCTCTGGATTCCTCTGGTCCTCATAGACAAGCATTTATCTGATATATTATTTGAAGCCATATAACTTTCACAATATTGTATTTAGAAAAATTTATTTCCTTTCGAGATATTTCGAGATGCACAATTAATTATTATTGAAGATACTTTTTGTAAATGTTGGATTAAATCTCTATGTAATAAAAACTAGTATGTTGTTGCCAACACAAGACTTTTTTTTACATTTTCCAATATAAATTCACTCAGTTCAAATAATTTATAAAACCTATTATTTATTAAAATTATCTACCATGATAGATGCAGGCAATTTTAACACTTAATATCCAAAGAAACACGGTTTAACAAACATATTAAAAATGCGTTTTCATAATGGTTATCTCATGTATGAAATTTTGTACAGTTAAACGCCAAAAATGTATTTTTTATATAAATTTAAAAGAGTAATACAGGATATATATGGTTCAAAGTACATAAACGTACATAGTGTTTTTATATTTGTTACCTTAGTATGGATTGAATGCCCTGCACATGGTGTGGGGTCTCTCATAACCCTTATTACTGCTAGTTCCGCGAAAAAAAATCTCGAAAATGTCAGAATGCATAGGCTGATTCATGCGACATGTGTTGAACCTAGCAGTTACTGCCTACCAGTAGGGAAACGGAAACCTCCAGTCCAATATTTGGTTATAAGTTTATCCGTGAAACTATATACTTTGAAATGGATCTTGCGTTATTAAACAAATTCTCCATCTGGTATGCGTATGCATTAAAACTACTCAATAATCTATCAATTTATTCATATGTCTGCACTATCTCGATTCAAATAGATACTGAAAAGCAGGATCGAGATTTTTCTTGGATAAAACAAAATAAATAAAATAAAGTAGAAATTAGAATACATATTTTTCTGTTTCATTTTTTCGATATCTAGAAGTTTACCAATTTCAAATATTTTTTGGTTACTTTACGTCATTACCTTCTTACCTGCTACGGTTTATGCGACATCACACTTAAACTCATTTAAAAAAAAAAAAAAAAAAAAAAAAAAAAAAAAAAAATGTGCAAGTTTGACATTTATAAATGAAGTTCATTACAAAATAAATTAGAAATTTATTGAAAAAAGTTAACATTCAATTTAATACTTTATGAGGGGAAATTAAGCAATATTTTTAAAAAATAGCTTTTATTTTTGGCATTTTGTAACTTGTTCATTTTATTAATTCAATTTCTTTTTTTACTATGCAATTTGTAAATAGTAGAAAAAAAAATAAAATGAAATGTTAAATGGTTTTTTAATTTAAAGTAAGTGAAACATTGTTTATGTATATATAAGCTCAGCATATTTTTAAATGTAGTACATTTTTTGTGAAATCAGATTTTAAGGTAATTCGTAAAAGCCTTAAAAGAGATTATATTTCACACATTTTTCTCTCATTATATACTTATATATATATATATATATATACAGTGTTACAAAATTGTAAATAATTGTGTTTGTATAAATTCTGTATAAATTCTTTCAAAGAGGCTTAGTAAGTTGATAAAGTGCTACTTTTATGCCTTTCTACTCGTTTTAGCGTTGAAATAGCCTTATTTCCCCTTAAAAACGTATTAAAAGCCCCAGTAATGCAGGTAATAAATTTGGCGCCAAATTTGGCGACTTTTTCCCACCTTGGAGAGAAAATCCTTATATGGGATATACCAAATATGGAAGCTGTAAGTTGATTGGTTGACCACTTTCTAGAGTTTTCTCGAAAAATCTGGGTTCCATGGAATAGTATATAAGGAGCGCTTTCTCGCCAATGCAGTCAGTTCAGTTCAGTCTGTGATCAGAGTCGGTCAGCTTGCATTGAGCCTCTTCGAAAGAGACTTGCTTTAAGTGTTATTGCTATACAGTTTGTACTGTGGATTTGCTATTGACAGCTGTTGTTTAAGCTGTGTTTACTGCTCGAATTGAAGCTGATACTTGGTTTAAAGACCTGTATTTTTCTGGAACTTTCTGTGAATAAATTACTGAATTTTTGTACGTTTGGCCTTTCATTCTCGGACAACTCACCAACCCCCAAGTACGCAACATTTCTGGTGTCAGAAGTGGGATTGTCTGTGAATGGTGATAACGAGAGCTATGGAGCAGGAAATGAAGAAACTTCTAGAAGGCCTAGCTGCCAAGATGAATGAAATGAAAAAAAGTATGGAAACCGGACAAAGAGAATTGAAAGACGGTTTGACTGAAGAAATGAAGGAAATGAAAGCAGTTCAGGAAAAGATGGAAGCCAGTTTGACCGAAGAAATTAAATCTAATCAAGATGAGATGAAGAGAGAGCTTTCAACGGCAAAAGAATCAATAGAGGGTAAATTAACGATGATGGAAAATAGCATGGATGGAATAGAAGAGAAAGTTATGAAAGTAGAAAGAAATTTTGAAGAGAGATTTATGAAGATAGAAGAGAATTTGGAGGAGAAAGTTAAAGAAAACTTTGATCAAGAGCTGAAAGGAAGGTTTTCAGAGATAGAAAGCAAGTTTAAGAGAATGGAGGAAGATCTTGAAAGAAAAATGAAAGAAGAGTGGAACGGAGAAGTAATAGGGTATGAACTGCAGAGCAAGATTTGGAATCTCGAAGAAAAGTTAGAATCCATGCCTCAGGAAACTGAAAAGAGAGATAAAAGAAACCAGAATCAGGAATTTATTAAGCTATCTACCTACGACGGCAGTTCCTCCTGGCATGTATATAAGACGCAGTTTTCAATCGTAGCTGAAGCTAACGGCTGGGACTCTACCGCCAAGTCAGTCCACTTAGCAGCAGCATTACGGGGAGATGCAGCCGAGATCCTGAGAAATGTTTCTAAAGAAGAAAGGAACGACTTCGAGGCCCTGACTAGAGCACTGGAGCT
The DNA here is from genome assembly GCA_963930645.1 of Salticus scenicus. NCBI lineage: Eukaryota > Metazoa > Arthropoda > Arachnida > Araneae > Salticidae > Salticus > Salticus scenicus. The sequence continues at coordinate 186,883,432 of OZ005654.1, read as the reverse complement.
ACGGTTCGGAGAGAAGTGTTCTAAGGACTATAGTCGCCTCCAGCTAAAGTCCCGTTACCAGAAAACGGGCGAAAGTTTGCAAGAGCTGGCAGCGGACATTCGGAGATTGTCACACCTAGCATTCTCAGACTGTCAAGCTGACACTCGAAACGACTTAGCTCTTCAGTACTTTATCGATGCTGTTCGGGATCCAGAAATTCAAAAAGCGCTGAGACTCTCCAACATCAGAGACGTAGAATCAGCTTTAGGCTATGCACTTAGGATAGAGGCAGCCCAACAAGCCTCTCGTAAAGACCGCTATACCATAAGAGCAGTCTCATTAAATAATACGCCTGCTGAAGAAAATGAAATGAAGAAAAGTCTCGCAGAAATCTTGAAGAGATTGCGCAGCCTGGAAAATAATATAGAAATAAAGGATCGGAAGATAAAGTGCTGGGGCTGTGGAGGGGATCATGTGAAGAGGAACTGCCCTGTACGACCAACTATAGGAAATCACCCGGCTTCACCATCACTGCAGGGAAACTAAAAGGAGGCCATCTCGCGGGGCGGAGGTTGCCTAAAATTAAAGAGCCCCAATTTACAGTATTTCATGTTTCATCGATGAGTGGCGGCGATAATGGACTTTACGTCTATGGCCAAGTTAACAACACCGCCTGCCGGATGATTCTGGACACGGGAGCCAACGTGATCATCATTAGAACGGATTTGGCTCAAGAACTAAAAGAGAAGATCATCTGGAATCCGCCCTGTGTTAAACTCCAGACTGTGACCGGAGACGAAATCAAAATATATGGGAAAATGAACTTGACCATCACTTTTGGGAATGCCAGTTACCATCATATGGCATATGTGGCTGATATAAGAGATCCTTTAATCATTGGAGTTGATTTCCTGAGAAAATTTAACTTTCAATTGGACTTCAAGAATAATGAACTGCAGTCGAGTTCGGAAGACATCGCTGTGTTCAACACTGAAAATCAAGACATTCAGACAATTTGCCAGATAACAGCCAAGTCTGAACTTTCCATCCCTCTACACACAGAGACAATAGTTTCAGGAACACCACCTACAAAGCAATACTTCCGCTATGGACTGATTGAATACCCGAATACAGACAATAGCCCAAGAGGAGTTCTGGTAGCTTCATCTCTAGTTGATATCTCAAAGAGTACTATTCCTGTGAGAGTCGCAAACATCAGCGATAAGGTCCGGACAGTGAAGAAGGATGAGGTGCTAGCAACCTGCAGTCCTGTTACATGCATCAACCGTCCCACGCAATCAACTGAATCCAAGTCTTCTGAACAATTAATAACGGAATTGCTCAAGAATGCAGAGTTAGGAAAGGAACAGAGATGTGCTGCGGAGAAGCTACTCCAAGAATTTAAAGACCTTTTTTTCTCGAACACCTGAAGACGTCGGGAGAACGAACATCACACAGCACAGAATTGATACAGGAAATCATCCTCCAATCAAACAACATCCAAGAAGACTTCCATTTGCTAAACAGGAAGAGGTCACTGAACTTCTAAGTGAAATGCAGCACAATGATGTCATCGAGCCATCAACGAGTCCTTGGGCCTCTCCCATAGTACTGGTGCGGAAAAAAAGGATGGTTCAACAAGATTTTGCGTGGATTATCGTAGTTTGAATGACATCACGAAGAAAGACAGTTACCCTCTTCCCAGAATTGACGACAGATTAGACACACTTGCTGGCAATAAATGGTTCTCGACGTTGGATCTGAAGAGCGGTTACTGGCAAGTAGAATTATATCCTGATGATCGTGAGAAGACTGCATTCACCACGGGACAAGGACTGTGGCAATTTAAAGTTATGCCGTTCGGATTATGTAATGCACCTGCTGTGAAGATGAATTTCTTCACATAGTCGTGATCGTTGACTAATGTAGATTTCTGTAAAGAAAGTGAGGTTAGCAATACTTCAATAATCAGTCCAATTGCAGTCATCAAGATCCTTTTATTGAATAATTCATCCAAATAAAATCAAGGAATATTTCAAACAATTTTTTTACAGAGCGTTGTAAAAAGTTTACTAATGAAGTATATAAACCCATGGTTAAATGTTGAGATTGTCGCGTAAGATGGGGGAGAGAGCGAACGTAATTACATCGTAACTATACTATGATCTCGAGCAGTTCTGAGCTCTTTACACTAGAACAGATCTGAGATGTCTGAAGAAAAAGAGCCAAATTTTAGAAAAACAGCCAAATTATAGGGCTAAATATTTTCATTGTTTATCGGATAAAACAATGTTAATTTTTGAATTTGTAATGACGGTTTATAATTGTAGTAACCCTTTAATCGCCAATTTTTATGCCAAGCGACCGTTAGACGAGAGAAAGAGACGTTTAAGAAATGCAGTCATTAATATTGCGCAATCCAAAATAAATTACATCCTGTGTTGAAATAATATAAATTCTGACAATGAGTTTCCTTGTTTTATGACTATTTGAGAACACTTTTTATTTTATAATTACGTTTAATGTCAGAATTTCCGTTAGATATTATTATTATTTTATTTTCTTTTTATCCCATCAAATAAATTACTTTTCTATTTAAAAGATAAACATTTTATTTATGATTTAGATATAAAACATATACAATTTAGATTTCTGAGTGATGTGTGTTATTGTTTTATATTAATAAATAGTGTAGGTCGTATGTATAATTAAAATTGTGTAATTTTTAACGACATTTAAAAATAATTCTTTCTCCAAATGCTTAAGAACAAATTATGTAAATATAATATCTCACTTAAAATTTAATTATTTTTTTATTGCAATAATGCATTAATTTATCATTAGATTTTATTTTATTTAAAAATTCAATTAAAATTTAACCAAATATATGTGAACACCTTCACATATTTCTCCCCTTCGCCTAAAAAGAAAAAAAAATTGAAAGGTAATAAAAAATATCGCTCTCTCTCGCATCAAGACAAAAACATACTACAAATTTCAAAATAACTTTCGATATAAAATCAATATTACTTCAAAAATATTTTTCATATTACAAGGTGGCTAATAATGTAAAATTAAACATCAAATATATATAATACCAATAATTAATTAGAACTTGTTTGTACTGGACATAGTTATCTTTCATAAGAAGCAACAATGTATATTGAAATCATGACATTATAATTATAAAATAAGCAATGCAATGCAGAATTTATAATAATTCACAGCTGTATGACAATGTATTCTCAACAAATTTTTCTTGAAAATGTATGACAAATTGAAGGCAAGGAAAAAGGAAATCAATAATTACAAAATTAAAATATTTTAAGTATTCACAAGTTTATGCAATCTATTAATTTGCCTGAAATTATTTATTATTTACTAATTTCAATAAAAGAATATTTTGATGAGATATTTTGGTATGAAAAATTTTTTTTTAGAATATAAAGAAAGTACCAGAACGCCAATATGTGAAGACCTAAAATTTATACAAATTGAGCCAGTGTGTGTGAATCAGTATACAAATCATAATTGACCTTATGGGTTGTGAGGCCACAGCCAAAAATAACTTACTGAGTTAGGGTGTGAGGCAGAAGAGGCATATATATTATGTGTAAATAAGATTACAGCAAGCATTCTGCAACACGACATAATTAAATATCTTTTGTTTGTGTAAAGTGAATTGCGAAAAAGAAAAAAAATAGCCCAATCAATAAAGTAATAGGACACAAGTATGAAGTCTGGAAAATTTTTAATAGAAAATGTAATTAGATTTTTTGTTCAATTATAATTACTTATTTCTAAAAAAAAATGAAGTAAGTTCATTTTTCAAACATTATGTGGTTTAAAAAAAATGAAGAAAGATATCAATATACTACTAATTCCCTTTTCCTTAACAAATATAATAATTTATAAAACATGAATCACAACTGAAAAGTGTAAATTGTCAACATGAACAAATTCTAATAATATTTTAATAATATTTATATTTTATTCTATTAATAATGTGTATTATTCGTGATGTTTGTATTGAATAATGATTAAATAATTGAGAAATACAAAATGTTAAACTTGTTAAGTATGCATGATACGATACTTTTTTTTTTGTGTGTGTGTGTGTGTGTGTGTGTTTAGATCACTTACGTCTTGGACGAAGATGTGTAAATATTAGAACCTATATATTTTATATTTATTTATTTATTTTTATACAATACTGCAAGGTAAGCCATGTGAAATAATGTGTAAGATGGATAAAATTATGTGCATTTAACAAAAGTAACCCTATTGCAAGACTAGAATGACTAGATTTACATGCAGGTTACCTTAAAAGTGTATGTATATAGTGTATAAAAATTGAATAGTTCCTGTTTTTTTTTTAAATAAGGAATTTACCTTCAAAATGGACAATAATATTAAATAAAAATTGAAGTATTTGTGAAAATTTTTGTAATTGTGTATGTGGTATTATATATGTATAAAATAAATAAAATATAAGTATATATGTGTACAGTTAGAAAACATCTGTATCTCGAAAAACTACACATTCATGTGAATCACTAAAAATTGACTCACAGTGTTTGCAAATTGGAAAAATACCACAGAAAGAAATAAAAATGTTCAAGTGCAAAAATAATTTTTCCATACCCATAACATGAAACAGTAAGAAATTTATAATTAACATTCTGCATAATTAATGAGAAAAATTGTATGATAGACTCTTTAACGCTATTTATTTATTTATTTATCCTCTTTTTTTTTGTGTAAAGAAATTTAAAAAAATATATTCAATACAAGCGAAAATTTTTAAACTTAAGGCTAAAAAAATCAATTGAAAAAGTATTTTGAAAGAAACTGCAATGTTTCACAAAAATGTCTCATCACTCACCGTCCAAAAAAAAAAAAAAAATCGGCCCAGCCGAATAATATTGTGTGGACAATGAATAACAAAACAGAAAACGTCCCATACACATAAAGGCCTAAAAAAATGCATGAGCCATCCTTCTGCAAAACACAATAACCCCACACAAAAATTACCTTAAATTTTGACTAACAAAATGAAATCTTTGCATTAAAAATTTAAGAATTTATAAGAATACTGAAAAAAAAAATATTCAATAACTAGAATTATGAGAAGACCCCTAGCAAGTTTGTGAAAAAAAAAATATGTATATGATAAAAATGAGATACAAATGCATATCACTGCATTGATGTGTTAAAAATACCACAGGAGAGGTAATTTCGTTTTATGTGTCCATTCTTCCTTTTGTGTGCTATGTGTAAGATGGATAAAATTATCATTATTATTATTATAATTATAAATAATTTATCTTTTAATAAATTTCTAACTATATTTTACAAAAAAAAGAATAACAATTTTAAAATTAAAATATTGCTGACCACCTGACATGTGAACACATGACATGCCAAATATTTAAGTCAGAGAAAAGTGTATAAACTCAGAAGAGAACATGGCTGAATAATTGGGTTGTGAGGCCAATTAAAACATGCCATAATGTTTGAAATGTGTCAAAACGTGTAAAAAATGTGTAAAATAACTATTGAAAACATTGCCATTTAACCGTACCCCAAATTAATCAAATGACAATGAAGTTCTGACCTAAAAGACAGCACGCATAAGAACTCATGTACATAATGCAGCAAAAATGTATACAGAAAGAAACACATAAATTTGTTACTTATTTGTGATGATTTTTTTTTATATAGTTTATCGGTAAAATTACCTTGTAAGCAAGTAGAAAAACATAAAAATGAAAAAAACATTACATTCTCTATATATATTACTAATAACTTTAAAACAAAGTGTATGTTTAATTGTATTCGTATATTAATCATAAAATACTTCAAAATGGAGAGAATAAAATGTAAACAATAGTATAATTAGTGTATTATTGTGTTATGAAATGTCATTTAAAATTGAGCAGAATTATAAATATTATATATAATGTATATGCCTTTATATGCTGATGATTATAACAATATTTGATTTTTTTTTTTTTTTTTTTTTTTTTTTTGATGAAGATTGCATATGTGTGTGTGTTGAAAAAGGTGAAAATATACATACTTTACATTTAAGTATATACAGTGAAATAACCAATACAATATATGATTATTTATTTATTTATTGTATATATTTATTAAAAATAATTAGTGAATGTTTGAAAAATAGCTTTCGCATAATAATATTAATGTGAAATGTGGTTTCCCCAACACAATTTTTGGTGTTGAAAATTTAAACTTATAGTCAAATATCAGCACATTATATAAAAACAATCTGCTTAATAGATAGACCAAAGCAACACAATTGTGTTAACAGGGAGTGTGTGTTTATGTATATTTATTTTATCTATTTATTTTAACAAGTAGCTGTGACAACATAGTTAAATTAATTTGATTTTTTTTTTTTTTTAAATACAAATGCGAGATTAAAATTCTCGATAACTTTCAATCATGTCCGTAAACATTCTAGAATGGTATTACTGATGAAAAAAAATAGCCACAATATTATTATTTATGATCTCTGATGACAGCTCTTTAATTAATAATGAAAAAAAAAATGTGCACATGAAATTGTTTAAAAAAGGTCATGACAATATAAACTTCTAATGAGTTCAACGAGGCCTCTTAAAATGAGCTTAAAATCAATACAAAGACTAGCTACAAGGGCTATCATAAATGCTCATATCAAATTCCATAAAAACTCGAGTAAAGGAAGTATAAATAACTTCTCAATAAAAGATGAATTCAAATTGTTCATCAAGTCGACTAAAAATTAATCATAATCATAATCAGCTGACATGTATAAAAAAGCAAAAAAATATTTGCTCAAAAGTTGCGCAACGCTGTTTTCTAAAAATGATGCATCTAATACACAAGGCCTGATATTTGATGTTATAAAATTTGCTAGCAATTAGATGTAAATCTTAATATTAATGTATACATATTAATAAAAATAAAAAGATACTCATACGAATAAGAATATAAACCAACAAATAAATATTTATGATAAAATGTGAGTAAATAAGTATATATGATGCTTTAACACAGTTAAATTATATTTACATTAAAAAAAAAACATAAAAATATTACTATTCTTCTGATTACTATTTCCTTTAATATTTTTTTTATGCATGGTGAGTGACAGATATACATCTCAGTCTTTCAGAAAGAATAAAAAAATATAAAAATAAACATGCTTCAACAAAATATTTTCACCATTGTATGAATAAAAAGAGTGTATCCATTTCATTTCTCCTTATCTATTTATCCATTTGTTAGCCTCTCACTTTCTTTGTTTATAAATTTTGTTTGATCAGTATAATCCAGTTCTTGTAATATATGAAAAAATAAATAAACTTGATGCGTGTAAAAAGTGTAAACAAAAATATAAAAATATGTTATTGCACAGTGTTAAAAAAATATATATAGGCATAGCAAATTAATACGAAAGTGAATTTTTGAATGTACGTGAAAGATGAAATGTGTAAATTTATAGCAATGTGTGAAAATAAGAACATCATGCATGTAAAATATTATGGGCGGGAAAGTCTTTTATGAACAACAGCTGTTTTACTGTAATGACGTAATCCCGTCACATCTACATGCAGTGAACAAATGTAAAAAAAAATGAGAAAAAAATTTAATAAATAAAGAAACAATGTTTATCAATTTAATTACCTTATTGCCTTCATTTAATTATTATTTTTTTTATTTACATATGTATATGAAAAACAAATGCAGAACTGTAAATTTAGCAAAGTAAATATTTTGTATAAATGAAAATAAAATTCTAGCAAAAGTAAAATTGTGCAATGCAAGGTAATCAAGGCAGATCTCTCCCCATAAAGAAATCTGGCCAGGGTTTCCAAAGAGAGAAATATACCCCGAGTACCAAACAAACACTACTACATTCAAGACGTCATTAAATGCAACAGTGGGGCACAAAATTACAAAAAAAAAACAAAATAAATCTTAAAATAGGAAATGTGTCAAAATTTTGAAATGTAGAAAGGATAATTATAATGTGTACAAATTAAATTATCATTAAAAACTTTACAACATTATATAATTTATTAAAACTTGGGATTAGTGCATGCATAAAAGCGTGTGTGCAAATGTGTTAATGAAAGATAAAAATTTCATGCAAACGTCCGAAAACAAGTATATATTTTTTTTTTTTTTTTACAGTTTCAGGATAAACCAAATCAATCAATCTATTAATGATTAATTACAAAATTTCCCCACAAGAATTGAAAGATCAATGTTTATAAAAATGTGAAATGTGTAAATATAAAATATTTGTAAAAATGTGTTTGTAAGTGTGGGAAATGTGGGAAATGCTCACCTGCCACCAAACTTTTAATTTCAAACGACTGCAGAGAAAGATATTATAATTTAAATTATTTTTAACTACATAATTATTATTATCATTATTTTTAGAACAAAAAGTAATATATTTTTATTTAAAATGAAGTTTCAAGTACATTTAAACTGGAAAAATTAAATCGTTTATTTCAATATATAATATAGAAAGAACTGAGAAATCTAACAAATATATGATTAAACATGTGAATATTTTGAAATATATAAAACACAAATCACAGTCATATAATTAAAAAAACAAAATCAATATTTTCATATAAGAAAACGTTCATATGAAAAAAATAATTATGTTCTCAGAATTCTTTATCTTAATCATTGTATTTACTGAAGAAAAAAACAATGAATGTGAACACTTTCTCTAAAAACAATAATAGAAGTAAAAAATATGTAATTTAATTTGCTTTATTGCAAATATTTTGTATTTATAATGCAAAATTAAACTACCTTAAACAAGTATAATTATTTGTACAGAAGCACTCTGCACGTATTGTGTAAATAAAATTCAATAACATATAAACTTTTTTTTTTTTTAATTAAAATATGAATATGTAAACATACTCGACAAACTGTGTATATTTACAAATATCTGAGAAACACATATATAATAAGTCAAATTATTACCAACCTAATTATTTAAATTATAATTATTTAAAACTTTACTCAAAAACTAATCAAGCATTATAAACTATACAAATAAATACAAAAGAAATATAACTCTTTACTTTGAAAAGTAATTTTTTGTATTTATTTTCCTCAAGACAAAAGAAAAAGTACTTACCAATATCTTGAAAAATCAAAAATTTTTTTTTTGAAGCATTCGAATCGTATAATTGGCGAAACGAAAACTTATCTTCATTACAGTAACTTGCTCCTTGATGACAAAATAATTTGTATTCCTAAAAATAACACTAACTAGCGAAATTTTGAAGAAACAGTTTCAAATACAAAAGTACATAGTAGTCTTTTTGACCGAAGGAGGGAAAAAAAATATTTCAAATATGTTTAAGGTTTTCCTCCTGTATGAATGTGTATACACCAACGTAATGTCACATTTTTTTTTTTTTCTTTTTTTGTGATTGTACGAAAATGACGATTTTTAACATACAATTTTATAACGCTGAGTTAACTAAAGTTGGTTTGTATACTTGTCTGTAAAACAGCACACACGGGGAGAATCGGTACAAGAATGCAAATACCGCAGCCTCTGCCATGGGATGGAAATGCACAACCACTGGAAAAAGACAAAAGCCGCAGTAATTCTGTTTTAATATTACCGTAGAATTTTTGCTCACAAGAAGAGGTGTAAAATATGATGCGGAAATTATTTTCTTAAGTTGAACAGAAGTAAACACAAGTGGCAAAAAAAATGTAGAATATCACTGTATTGTTTGGCATGAATTTTGATCGGGATTGCTTGAATGAAAAATATCCGAATACGATGAAGGTTATATTTGGTCCGAAACAGCTGCTACCAAATCGAGAGAACGGCAAACCCTCCAAAGTACTGTTGCTCGAACTGGAAGACAGGAGTTGACGAATCTCTCAATAAGTGACCATTGTTCAGTAATCTGACTGGTGCTTCACTCGTTTAATATACACAAACAGGGCATACATCAATTTTATATTTCTACTCACACGAAAAACTAGAGATGAATATTCATAATCTTGAAAAATATTATGTTCACAAAAAAAGTTATGAATGTCTCTTACTTTAAAAAAAAAAAAAAATGAGTATTATCAGTTATACAACTATTATAACACATATTAGATGAAGCCAACTACACGCAAAAATTTGCACAGAATTCTGTCTTTGAACTTTTATGCATAAAAAATGCATGCTTAAACGGTTGACAGTTTTTAGAGGCTAATTTAAAAAAAAGATAGGAGCACACTTTGAGACACCATCCGTCAACACTGATGAAACGATAAGTAACAGAAAACGGGTATTGCGTCGTCCAGTATCATTGCTTTAAAGTTTTTCTTGTTCATCTCCGATAGACATATAATTATCCATGCGAAAAAATTAAGCATCAGGCAAATATGGAAAAATCCGAACAAAATATACGTACGAATAAATACAGCCCCTCTCCCCCATGTCGACCAATCTCAACTCCTGGTGCTTTAGTACCAATTTGTGTGAATTTTAGGTCTTCACATATTGGCGTTCTGGTACTTTCTTTATATTCCGGCACCAATTTGTGTGAAGATGAATTTCTTCACATAGTCGTGATCGTTGACTAATGTAGATTTCTGTAAAGAAAGTGAGGTTAGCAATACTTCAATAATCAGTCCAATTGCAGTCATCAAGATCCTTTTATTGAATAATTCATCCAAATAAAATCAAGGAATATTTCAAACAATTTTTGTACAGAGCGTTGTAAAAAGTTTACTAATGAAGTATATAAACCCATGGTTAAATGTTGAGATTGTCGCGTAAGATGGGGGAGAGAGCGAACGTAATTACATCGTAACTATACTATGATCTCGAGCAGTTCTGAGCTCTTTACACTAGAACAGATCTGAGATGTCTGAAGAAAAAGAGCCAAATTTTAGAAAAACAGCCAAATTATAGGGCTAAATATTTTCATTGTTTATCGGATAAAACAATGTTAATTTTTGAATTTGTAATGACGGTTTATAATTGTAGTAACCCTTTAATCGCCAATTTTTATGCCAAGCGACCGTTAGACGAGAGAAAGAGACGTTTAAGAAATGCAGTCATTAATATTGCGCAATCCAAAATAAATTACATCCTGTGTTGAAATAATATAAATTCTGACAATGAGTTTCCTTGTTTTATGACTATTTGAGAACACTTTTTATTTTATAATTACGTTTAATGTCAGAATTTCCGTTAGATATTATTATTATTTTATTTTCTTTTTATCCCATCAAATAAATTACTTTTCTATTTAAAAGATAAACATTTTATTTATGATTTAGATATAAAACATATACAATTTAGATTTCTGAGTGATGTGTGTTATTGTTTTATATTAATAAATAGTGTAGGTCGTATGTATAATTAAAATTGTGTAATTTTTAACGACATTTAAAAATAATTCTTTCTCCAAATGCTTAAGAACAAATTATGTAAATATAATATCTCACTTAAAATTTAATTATTTTTTTATTGCAATAATGCATTAATTTATCATTAGATTTTATTTTATTTAAAAATTCAATTAAGATTTAACCAAATATATGTGAACACCTTCACATATTTCTCCCCTTCGCCTAAAAAGAAAAAAAAATTGAAAGGTAATAAAAAATATCGCTCTCTCTCGCATCAAGACAAAAACATACTACAAATTTCAAAATAACTTTCTATATAAAATCAATATTACTTCAAAAATATTTTTCATATTACAAGGTGGCTAATAATGTAAAATTAAACATCAAATATATATAATACCAATAATTAATTAGAACTTGTTTGTACTGGACATAGTTATCTTTCATAAGAAGCAACAATGTATATTGAAATCATGACATTATAATTATAAAATAAGCAATGCAATGCAGGATTTATAATAATTCACAGCTGTATGACAATGTATTCTCAACAAATTTTTCTTGAAAATGTATGACAAATTGAAGGCAAGGAAAAAGGAAATCAATGATTACAAAATTAAAATATTTTAAGTATTCACAAGTTTATGCAATCTATTAATTTGCCTGAAATTATTTATTATTTACTAATTTCAATAAAAGAATATTTTGATGAGATATTTTGGTATGAAAATTTTTTTTTTTAGAATATAAAGAAAGTACCAGAACGCCAATATGTGAAGACCTAAAATTTATACAAATTGAGCCAGTGTGTGTGAATCAGTATACAAATCATAATTGACCTTATGGGTTGTGAGGCCACAGCCAAAAATAACTTACTGAGTTAGGGTGTGAGGCAGAAGAGGCATATATATTATGTGTAAATAAGATTACAGCAAGCATTCTGCAACACGACATAATTAAATGTCTTTTGTTTGTGTAAAGTGAATTGCGAAAAAGAAAAAAAAATAGCCCAATCAATAAAGTAATAGGACACAAGTATGAAGTCTGGAAAATTTTTAATAGAAAATGTAATTAGTTTTTTTGTTCAATTATAATTACTTATTTCTAAAAAAAAATGAAGTAAGTTCATTTTTCAAACATTATGTGGTTTAAAAAAAATGAAGAAAGATATCAATATACTACTAATTCCCTTTTCCTTAACAAATATAATAATTTATAAAACATGAATCACAACTGAAAAGTGTAAATTGTCAACATGAACAAATTCTAATAATATTTTAATAATATTTATATTTTATTCTATTAATAATGTGTATTATTCGTGATGTTTGTATTGAATAATGATTAAATAATTGAGAAATACAAAATGTTAAACTTGTTAAGTATGCATGATACGATACTTTTTTTTTTTTTGTGTGTGTGTGTGTGTGTGTGTTTAAATCACTTACGTCTTGGACGAAGATGTGTAAATATTAGAACCTATATATTTTATATTTATTTATTTATTTTTATACAATACTGCAAGGTAAGCCATGTGAAATAATGTGTAAGATGGATAAAATTATGTGCATTTAACAAAAGTAACCCTATTGCAAGACTAGAATGACTAGATTTACATGCAGGTTACCTTAAAAGTGTATGTATATAGTGTATAAAAATTGAATAGTTCCTGTTTTTTTTTTAAATAAGGAATTTACCTTCAAAATGGACAATAATATTAAATAAAAATTGAAGTATTTGTGAAAATTTTTGTAATTGTGTATGTGGTATTATATATGTATAAAATAAATAAAATATAAGTATATATGTGTACAGTTAGAAAACATCTGTATCTCGAAAAACTACACATTCATGTGAATCACTAAAAATTGACTCACAGTGTTTGCAAATTGGAAAAATACCACAGAAAGAAATAAAAATGTTCAAGTGCAAAAATAATTTTTCCATACCCATAACATGAAACAGTGAGAAATTTATAATTAACATTCTGCATAATTAATGAGAAAAATTGTATGATAGACTCTTTAACGCTATTTATTTATTTATTTATCCTCTTTTTTTTTGTGTAAAGAAATTTAAAAAAATATATTCAATACAAGCGAAAATTTTTAAACTTAAGGCTAAAAAAAAATCAATTGAAAAAGTCTTTTGAAAGAAACTGCAATGTTTCACAAAAATGTCTCATCACTCACCGTCCAAAAAAAAAAAAAATCGGTCCAGCCGAATAATATTGTGTGGACAATGAATAACAAAACAGAAAACGTCCCATACACATAAAGGCCTAAAAAAATGCATGAGCCATCCTTCTGCAAAACACAATAACCCCACACAAAAATTACCTTAAATTTTGACTAACAAAATGAAATCTTTGCATTAAAAATTTAAGAATTTATAAGAATAATGAAAAAAAAAATATTTAATAACTAGAATTATGAGAAGACCCCTAGCAAGTTTGTGAAAAAAAAAAATATGTATATGATAAAAATGAGATACAAATGCATATCACTGCATTGATGTGTTAAAAATACCACAGGAGAGGTAATTTCGTTTTATGTGTCCATTCTTCCTTTTGTGTGCTATGTGTAAGATGGATAAAATTATCATTATTATTATTATAATTATAAATAATTTATCTTTTAATAAATTTCTAACTATATTTTACAAAAAAAAGAATAACAATTTTAAAATTAAAATATTGCTGACCACCTGACATGTGAACACATGACATGCCAAATATTTAAGTCAGAGAAAAGTGTATAAACTCAGAAGAGAACATGGCTGAATAATTGGGTTGTGAGGCCAATTAAAACATGCCATAATGTGTGAAATGTGTCAAAACGTGTAAAAAATGTGTAAAATAACTATTGAAAACATTGCCATTTAACCGTACCCCAAATTAATCAAATGACAATGAAGTTCTGACCTAAAAGACAGCACGCATAAGAACTCATGTACATAATGCAGCAAAAATGTATACAGAAAGAAACACATAAATTTGTTACTTATTTGTGATGATTTTTTTTTTATATAGTTTATCGGTAAAATTACCTTGTAAGCAAGTAGAAAAACATAAAAATGAAAAAAACATTACATTCTCTATATATATTACTAATAACTTTAAAACAAAGTGTATGTTTAATTGTATTCGTATATTAATCATAAAATACTTCAAAATGGAGAGAATAAAATGTAAACAATAGTATAATTAGTGTATTATTGTGTTATGAAATGTCATTTAAAATTGAGCAGAATTATAAATATTATATATAATGTATATGCCTTTATATGCTGATGATTATAACAATATTTGATTTTTTTTTTTTTTTTTGATGAAGATTGCATATGTGTGTGTGTTGAAAAAGGTGAAAATATACATACTTTACATTTAAGTATATACAGTGAAATAACCAATACAATATATGATTATTTATTTATTTATTGTATATATTTATTAAAAATAATTAGTGAATGTTTGAAAAATAGCTTTCGCATAATAATATTAATGTGAAATGTGGTTTCCCCAACACAATTTTTGGTGTTGAAAATTTAAACTTATAGTCAAATATCAGCACATTATATAAAAACAATCTGCATAATAGATAGACCAAAGCAACACAATTGTGTTAACAGGGAGTGTGTGTTTATGTATATTTATTTTATCTATTTATTTTAACAAGTAGCTGTGACAACATAGTTAAATTAATTTGATTTTTTTTTTTTTTTAAATACAAATGCGAGATTAAAATTCTCGATAACTTTCAATCATGTCCGTAAACATTCTAGAATGGTATTACTGATGAAAAAAAATAGCCACAATATTATTATTTATGATCTCTGATGACAGCTCTTTAATTAATAATGAAAAAAAAAATGTGCACATGAAATTGTTTAAAAAAGGTCATGACAATATAAACTTCTAATGAGTTCAACGAGGCCTCGTAAAATGAGCTTAAAATCAATACAAAGACTAGCTACAAGGGCTATCATAAATGCTCATGTCAAATTCCATAAAAACTCGAGTAAAGGAAGTATAAATAACTTCTCAATAAAAGATGAATTCAAATTGTTCATCAAGTCGACTAAAAATTAATCATAATCATAATCAGCTGACATGTATAAAAAAGCAAAAAAATATTTGCTCAAAAGTTGCGCAACGCTGTTTTCTAAAAATGATGCATCTAATACACAAGGCCTGATATTTGATGTTATAAAATTTGCTAGCAATTAGATGTAAATCTTAATATTAATGTATACATATTAATAAAAATAAAAAGATACTCATACGAATAAGAATATAAACCAACAAATAAATATTTATGATAAAATGTGAGTAAATAAGTATATATGATGCTTTAACACAGTTAAATTATATTTACATTAAAAAAAAAACATAAAAATATTACTATTCTTCTGATTACTATTTCCTTTAATATTTTTTTTATGCATGGTGAGTGACAGATATACATCTCAGTCTTTCAGAAAGAATAAAAAAATATAAAAATAAACATGCTTCAACAAAATATTTTCACCATTGTATGAATAAAAAGAGTGTATCCATTTCATTTCTCCTTATCTATTTATCCATTTGTTAGCCTCTCACTTTCTTTGTTTATAAATTTTGTTTGATCAGTATAATCCAGTTCTTGTAATATATGAAAAAATAAATAAACTTGATGCGTGTAAAAAGTGTAAACAAAAATATAAAAATATGTTATTGCACAGTGTTAAAAAAATATATATAGGCATAGCAAATTAATACGAAAGTGAATTTTTGAATGTACGTGAAAGATGAAATGTGTAAATTTATAGCAATGTGTGAAAATAAGAACATCATGCATGTAAAATATTATGGGCGGGAAAGTCTTTTATGAACAACAGCTGTTTTACTGTAATGACGTAATCCCGTCACATCTACATGCAGTGAACAAATGTAAAAAAAAATGAGAAAAAAATTTAATAAATAAAGAAACAATGTTTATCAATTTAATTACCTTATTGCCTTCATTTAATTATTATTTTTTTTATTTACATATGTATATGAAAAACAAATGCAGAACTGTAAATTTAGCAAAGTAAATATTTTGTATAAATGAAAATAAAATTCTAGCAAAAGTAAAATTGTGCAATGCAAGGTAATCAAGGCAGATCTCTCCCCATAAAGAAATCTGGCCAGGGTTTCCAAAGAGAGAAATATACCCCGAGTACCAAACAAACAATACTACATTCAAGACGTCATTAAATGCAACAGTGGGGCACAAAATTACAAAAAAAAAACAAAATAAATCTTAAAATAGGAAATGTGTCAAAATTTTGAAATGTAGAAAGGATAATTATAATGTGTACAAATTAAATTATCATTAAAAACTTTACAACATTATATAATTTATTAAAACTTGGGATTAGTGCATGCATAAAAGCGTGTGTGCAAATGTGTTAATGAAAGATAAAAATTTCATGCAAACGTCCGAAAACAAGTATTTTTTTTTTTTTTTTTTTTTTTTTTTTTTTTTTTTTTTACAGTTTCAGGATAAACCAAATCAATCAATCTATTAATGATTAATTACAAAATTTCCCCACAAGAATTGAAAGATCAATGTTTATAAAAATGTGAAATGTGTAAATATAAAATATTTGTAAAAATGTGTTTGTAAGTGTGGGAAATGTGGGAAATGCTCACCTGCCACCAAACTTTTAATTTCAAACGACTGCAGAGAAAGATATTATAATTTAAATTATTTTTAACTACATAATTATTATTATCATTATTTTTAGAACAAAAAGTAATATATTTTTATTTAAAATGAAGTTTCAAGTACATTTAAACTGGAAAAATTAAATCGTTTATTTCAATATATAATATAGAAAGAACTGAGAAATCTAACAAATATATGATTAAACATGTGAATATTTTGAAATATATAAAACACAAATCACAGTCATATAATTAAAAAAACAAAATCAATATTTTCATATAAGAAAACGTTCATATGAAAAAAATAATTATGTTCTCAGAATTCTTTATCTTAATCATTGTATTTACTGAAGAAAAAAACAATGAATGTGAACACTTTCTCTAAAAACAATAATAGAAGTAAAAAATGTGTAATTTAATTTGCTTTATTGCAAATATTTTGTATTTATAATGCAAAATTAAACTACCTTAAACAAGTATAATTATTTGTACAGAAGCACTCTGCACGTATTGTGTAAATAAAATTCAATAACATATAAACTTTTTTTTTTTTTAATTAAAATATGAATATGTAAACATACTCGACAAACTGTGTATATTTACAAATATCTGAGAAACATATATATAATAAGTCAAATTATTACCAACCTAATTATTTAAATTATAATTATTTAAAACTTTACTCAAAAACTAATCAAGCATTATAAACTATACAAATAAATACAAAAGAAATATAACTCTTTACTTTGAAAAGTAATTTTTTGTATTTATTTTCCTCAAGACAAAAGAAAAAGTACTTACCAATATCTTGAAAAATCAAAAATTTTTTTTTTGAAGCATTCGAATCGTATATTTGGCGAAAGGAAAACTTATCTTCATTACAGTAACTTGCTCCTTGATGACAAAATAATTTGTATTCCTAAAAATAACACTAACTAGCGAAATTTTGAAGAAACAGTTTCAAATACAAAAGTACATAGTAGTCTTTTTGACCGAAGGAGGGAAAAAAAATATTTCAAATATGTTTAAGGTTTTCCTCCTGTATGAATGTGTATACACCAACGTAATGTCACATTTTTTTTTTTCTTTTTTTGTGATTGTACGAAAATGACGATTTTTAACATACAATTTTATAACGCTGAGTTAACTAAAGTTGGTTTGTATACTTGTCTGTAAAACAGCACACACGGGGAGAATCGGTACAAGAATGCAAATACCGCAGCCTCTGCCATGGGATGGAAATGCACAACCACTGGAAAAAGACAAAAGCCGCAGTAATTCTGTTTTAATATTACCGTAGAATTTTTGCTCACAAGAAGAGGTGTAAAATATGATGCGGAAATTATTTTCTTAAGTTGAACAGAAGAAAACACAAGTGGCAAAAAAAATGTAGAATATCACTGTATTGTTTGGCGTGAATTTTGATCGGGATTGCTTGAATGAAAAATATCCGAATACGATGAAGGTTATATTTGGTCCGAAACAGCTGCTACCAAATCGAGAGAACGGCAAACCCTCCAAAGTACTGTTGCTCGAACTGGAAGACAGGAGTTGACGAATCTCTCAATAAGTGACCATTGTTCAGTAATCTGACTGGTGCTTCACTCGTTTAATATACACAAACAGGGCATACATCAATTTTATATTTCTACTCACACGAAAAACTAGAGATGAATATTCATAATCTTGAAAAATATTATGTTCACAAAAAAAGTTATGAATGTCTCTTACTTTTTTTTTAAAAAAAAATGAGTATTATCAGTTATACAACTATTATAACACATATTAGATGAAGCCAACTACACGCAAAAATTTGCACAGAATTCTGTCTTTGAACTTTTATGCATAAAAAATGCATGCTTAAACGGTTGACAGTTTTTAGAGGCTAATTTAAAAAAAAGATAGGAGCACACTTTGAGACACCATCCGTCAACACTGATGAAACGATAAGTAACAGAAAACGGGTATTGCGTCGTCCAGTATCATTGCTTTAAAGTTTTTCTTGTTCATCTCCGATAGACATATAATTATCCATGCGAAAAAATTAAGCATCAGGCAAATATGGAAAAATCCGAACAAAATATACGTACGAATAAATACAGCCCCTCTCCCCCATGTCGACCAATCTCAACTCCTGGTGCTTTAGTACCAATTTGTGTGAATTTTAGGTCTTCGTATATTGGCGTTCTGGTACTTTCTTTATATTCCGGCACCAATTTGTGTGAAGATGAATTTCTTCACATAGTCGTGATCGTTGACTAATGTAGATTTCTGTAAAGAAAGTGAGGTTAGCAATACTTCAATAATCAGTCCAATTGCAGTCATCAAGATCCTTTTATTGAATAATTCATCCAAATAAAATCAAGGAATATTTCAAACAATTTTTGTACAGAGCGTTGTAAAAAGTTTACTAATGAAGTATATAAACCCATGGTTAAATGTTGAGATTGTCGCGTAAGATGGGGGAGAGAGCGAACGTAATTACATCGTAACTATACTATGATCTCGAGCAGTTCTGAGCTCTTTACACTAGAACAGATCTGAGATGTCTGAAGAAAAAGAGCCAAATTTTAGAAAAACAGCCAAATTATAGGGCTAAATATTTTCATTGTTTATCGGATAAAACAATGTTAATTTTTGAATTTGTAATGACGGTTTATAATTGTAGTAACCCTTTAATCGCCAATTTTTATGCCAAGCGACCGTTAGACGAGAGAAAGAGACGTTTAAGAAATGCAGTCATTAATATTGCGCAATCCAAAATAAATTACATCCTGTGTTGAAATAATATAAATTCTGACAATGAGTTTCCTTGTTTTATGACTATTTGAGAACACTTTTTATTTTATAATTACGTTTAATGTCAGAATTTCCGTTAGATATTATTATTATTTTATTTTCTTTTTATCCCATCAAATAAATTACTTTTCTATTTAAAAGATAAACATTTTATTTATGATTTAGATATAAAACATATACAATTTAGATTTCTGAGTGATGTGTGTTATTGTTTTATATTAATAAATAGTGTAGGTCGTATGTATAATTAAAATTGTGTAATTTTTAACGACATTTAAAAATAATTCTTTCTCCAAATGCTTAAGAACAAATTATGTAAATATAATATCTCACTTAAAATTTAATTATTTTTTTATTGCAATAATGCATTAATTTATCATTAGATTTTATTTTATTTAAAAATTCAATTAAAATTTAACCAAATATATGTGAACACCTTCACACCTGCCACCTTCGAACGCCTGATGGAGACAGTGCTAAAAGGACTTTCCTATGAAGCCTGTCTGGTGTATCTGGATGATATTATCATTGTGGGGCGCACCTTTGAAGACCATCTACGAAACATCCGAAAGGTGCTAGAGAAACTCAGAATGGCTAACCTCAAATTGAATCCAGGCAAGTGTAACTTGTTTCGTCGTGAAGTGAGCTACCTCGGCCATATCATCTCTGCTGAAGGTGTGAGAACTGATCCTGAGAAGATCTCTGCAGTCGTGAACTGCAGTCGCCCTGAAAATATACACCAACTACGAAGTTTCCTGGGGTTATGCAATTACTACAGGAAGTTTGTCAAGGGTTTCTCAAATATTGCCGGACCACTCCACAAGCTGACGAAAGCCAAACAGAAGTTCCTGTGGACAGATGAATGTGAAAATGCGTTCAAGCGACGTAATGAGGCCTTAACATCATCGCCTGTCTTGACGTATCCACAGCCCGACAGACAGCTCATACTTGATACAGATGCCAGCCATGAGAGTGTCGGTGCTGTTCTGTCGCAGGAAATTGATGGTCAAGAACGTGTCATTGCCTATTGGAGTAAATGCCTGTCTAAACCAGAGCGAAATTACTGTACTACCAGGAAAGAGCTAATCGCCATCGTAAAAGCCATAGAACATTTCCATCATTACCTCTATGGCAGAAGATTCCTGCTCAGGACTGACCATGCATCTTTAACGTGGTTGCTTCAGTTCAAGAACCCGGAAGGACAGATTGCCAGGTGGATACAACGCCTCCAGGAATATGACTTTGAGATACGTCATCGTAAAGGGACTCTACATGGTAATGCAGATGCCTTGTCACGGAAGCCCTGCTCGGAAAGCTGCAAGTATTGCTCTAGAGCCGAACAGAAATACCTGCCGATAAATCCGGTTGCCTGCCAAGTCACTGTCTCAACACCATCAGAAAGATATCCCGATCCCTGGAGTGACGAAGAACTTAGACAAGCCGAGTTGGAAGATCCTGACATAAATCCAATATTACAGCTGAAGGAGACGACCAGCAACAGACCTACCTGGCAGGACATTTCCAGATTCAGTCCCATTACGAAGAGTTATTGGGCACTTTGGGACTCTCTTCATATCAGAAACGGCGTATTATACAGAAAGTAGGAATCTGATGATGGGAAAAGCTTCAGATGTCAGATTTTATTACCAAGATCAAAAATTCCAGCTGTTTCAGAAGAACTGCATAGTAGCTCTACCGGAGGCCATTTTGGGGTAATGAAGACTCTGCAGAAATTTCGGGAACGCTTCTACTGGTGCAAGGCAAAGGAGGATGTGGAGAAATGGTGTAAATCCTGTGATGCTTGTGCGGCACGTAAAGGCCCGCAGAAACGAAGTCGAGGAAGACTGCAACGGTATAACGTGGGAGCACCATTTGAACGGATTGCAATCGACATCTTGTGTCCTTTGCCACGGACCTCCAGTGGAAATAAATACATCCTCGTCGTCATGGACTATTTCACCAAGTGGCCTGAGACATATCCCATTCCCAATCAAGAGGCATGCACACTGCACAGTCGCAGAGGTCCTAGTGCAGCAATGGGTGTCAAGGTATGGCACGCCCCTACAACTTCATACCGACCAAGGTAGGAACTTTATCTCTGATGTTTTCAAAGGACTGTGTCAACTACTCGGCATAGACAAAACCCGGACAACACCCTTACATCCCCAGTCGGACGGCATGGTCGAGAGGTTCAATCGTACTATCCTGAATAAACTCTCTCTTCTAGTATCAAGGAACCAGCAAGATTGGGACTTGAAGTTGCCATTGTTCCTGCTGGCTTATCGAAGTGCTGTCCATGAAACCACCGGCTACACTCCAGCCCAGATGCTGTTTGGACGTGAACTTCGTGTCCCTTGTGATCTCCTGTTTGGTTGTCCACCCGATGCGCCTTCATTGCTCGAGGAGTACATCCAAGATCTCCAGGCACGATTTGAGGACGTACACAACTTTGCTCGGGAGCGGATTCACATTGCAACGTAGAAAATGAAGACAAGGTACGATCTAAAGGTTACGCAACATGAGTTCCAGGAAGGAGAGAAGGTCTGGTTGTGGAATCCTGTTCGACGCAAAGGACTCTCTCCCAAGTTACAGTGCAACTGGGACGGACCATACACAGTCTTAAAAAGGCTGAATGATGTAGTGGTGCGGATCACTAAAACACCTTCATCAAAACCGAAGGTGGTGCACTATAACAGGCTAGCCAAGTACCACAACTAACGGTAATATTAAAATTTAAAATGTAAATATTGGTAAAATTTGCGCATGCGTAATGTAAATATTTGTCTATAAATACTTGTACATATTTGTGAATTTTGAAAATATTTCTCACTTGATTTTTGTTTGTATTTTGTCGTCATATGCAACTTAGTTTTTGTATTTCAGATTGTGTAAATTTGGTTAGTTTCGCCTCTTGACCAAGGGTTGCACTGCCCGGGACGTGCAGTCCTTGGGAGGGGGGCAGTGTTACAAAATTGTAAATAATTGTGTTTATTTCTGTATAAATTCTTTCAAAGAGGCTTAGTAAGTTGATAAAGTGCTAATTTTATGCCTTTCTAGTCGTTTTAGCGTTGAAATAGCCTTATTTCCTCTTAAAAACGCATTAAAAAGCCCAGTAATGCAGGTAATGGATTTGGCGCCAAATTTGGGGACTTTTTCCCATCTTGGAGATTTTTTGGCGACCTTGGCGAGAAAATCCTTATATGGGATATGCCAAATATGGAAGCTGTAAGTTGATTGGTTGACCACTTTCTAGAGTTTTCTCGAAAAATCTGGGTTCCATGGAACAGTATATAAGGAGCGCTTTCTCGCCAAGGCAGTCAGTTCAGTTCAGTCTGTGATCAGAGTCGGTCAGCTTGCATTGAGCCTCTTCGAAAGAGACTTGCTTTAAGTGTTATTGCTATACAGTTTGTACTGTGGATTTGCTATTGACAGCTGTTGTTTAAGCTGTGTTTACTGGTCGAATTGAAGCTGATACTTGGTTTATAGACCTGTATTTTTCTGGAACTTTCTGTGAATAAATTACTGAATTTTTGTACGTTTGGCCTTTCATTCTCGGACAACTCACGAACCCCCAAGTACGCAACAATATATATATATATATACAGGCCCGAAATTTCAACTTAGATTACACTCGCTGAAAAAAAAAAGTTACTCGCCACAAAATATGATTAACTTACTCTGTTTTTTAATGTATAAGGTGACCAGAATTTTTTATTGGAAAAGAAGAGAAATTACGAAATGTCTTCTTTTTTATAAGAAAATAGAAGACATTCAATTTTGAAAAAGAGGTAATATTAGAAGACACAAAATTGAATGAAAATGATTATAAAAACCGATAAAGAAGCTACTTTACACAAGTGGTGGAAACATTTTTATCTCAAATGATGAATTTGGATCAGTACACCTTAATTTAAATTGATAATATACAGACACAACTGGAAAAAATCCTTAATTTTCCTAGGTGTCACTGGACAATATAGATTTTTTAATTATTATTATTTGCTATAAGACTTTTTATTTATTTATTTATTTATTTATTTATTTATTTTTTGTGGCACTTTCATGCAGTTGCATCAAACAAGTCGGTACACGTTTTTTTTTTTTTTTTTTTTTTTTTTTAATTAAAATCATAATCATAAACGAAAAAATAAAATTGGCAAATGAAAAAATAAAATTAATATTCGGCAGATGAAACGATTTGTTTTAACGAACAATCATTCTTTATCAACAATTTATAAAAGTTCTCACAAGTATAACCTAAATTAGTCTTAGTAGTTAATAATTAGGCAATTAGAGAAGATTTTTCATATATCCTAATTTTGTTCATTGAAGAAAACAGTCGCTTTGTGGGTGCGTTTTTTCCAGGAGGTCATAAAATGAATTCAACTAACTTTTGCATATTTTTGTGAGGTGGTGGTAGAGTTACTACTAAGGCCAACTGTCTGCACTAGGGCTCTAGGCCTGAGTAGGAGAGTCCTCCGTGGGATCTTTTTAAGAGGTCCTAGTCCATGTTTACGCTAGTTTAGGAGAAAACCACGGAAAACTCCGAACAGCTTAGCCAACGAGCGCGATCGGCTATCGAACCCAACCCTCACGTATACCAGCTTCGAGAACAGAACCTCTCGGTCACTGGTGAGCCCATTTTTATGAGGAATGTTATTCATTCAAACGTGAAAACACACGTCAACATCAACCGGAGCACAACCTTCGTATGATTTCATGACAATTTCTATAGTGATTTCGTGTTCTGGAGGGCCGCGGTAGTCCAGTCGGTAGAGAGCCGGCCTCGCAATTGGAAGATTGCGGGTTCGGTACTCGAGCCGGCGAAAGAACGCCGTGTACACTAATGGTGGCTGGTGCACGTAAACTCTGTCGTGGCCACAATGTCCTACATGTTCCCATCAAAAATTATACCTCTGGGGGGGTCACCAAAGCGGTAGATCTATCCCTTCTGTGGAGGATCAAAATTGCGATGGCATGTCTCCGGACAACCTCTAAGGGTGAACCCCTGACCGACGCCAATTGCCTATCTGCGCAGCACTAGTGCGACGTAAAACCCAACCAACCAACCAACCAACCAACCAACCAACCGTGATCTGGATCAAAAAAACATACAAATATAAGCAATACTTTTATTTCTTTGTAATTCGAAGAATCTGAATAGACATAAACCATAATATGATTTGGCAAGTTTATTAGAAAGTTGTTCTTGTGCAAACCTAACGCAGAAAAAAGTTAGTGTTCACCGTTCGATACAGCCAACAGCCGATTGAGCTTCTCAGTTTTGCGAAATTCTGTAAATTAAGGACTAAATCCTTTTCATTTGAAAAAGAGGACAAAGGACGAAAAACATAAGAAAGAGGACTTTTTACTCTTGTAATGTTTTTTTCGTTTAGGAGTGCAGAGATTTGAAAAAGAAGACTGTCCACTTTAAAAATGGATGTCTGGTCACCTTACCTAAGATTAGCACAATTTTACGTTTTTATAACGATTTTTATTTGTAGCACCGTATACTGTAAGAATCCTATCTATATTCAAACCGAAATTTCACTCGCCACAGTAAAATTTCCACTCGCCAATGGCGAGCTAGCGAGCGGATATTTCGCGCCCTGATATATATATACTTCTTTATACAAAGTAAAAGGAAGTAAATTTTCGCTAAATCAGATACATTTGAATATTTCGAAGTCTGAATGGAATTTGAATGCATCAAGAGTATTGCCAGTGAATTATGGATATTTCAAAGTCCTTTATCGAACTTTCGAAGAATTTAGTTCTGCGCTATAAACCAATAAATTTTTCCGGAATATTCCAAAATTCTGTTCTTATTTGACGCTACTGCGTTTAAACTCTAGCCAGCTTACACTACAAATTTTCGTCAAATTCGGTCGCTAAGTCGCTAAATTCAATGCCAAGACCAAACATCTACACTGGCTACTAATTTGCGGCTTGTCGAGATTCGCGATTAGTTATTGTGGCAAATATTTCGTTCAGGATAGCCAGAAACCCTTTCTCAATTTTAACTGAAATAATTATTTTGGTAAAATTTATTGTTTCTCGCTACTAACTTTTGCCAAAGAGAACAAAACTGGGTCATCTATACTCGAATCATTTCCATCGTACTCTAATCTGTGCATTTGGCAATAAAAATTCTGTAATAAACCTTGGAGTACTATTCCTGAAAAAACTACTATATTTGTCTTTGCGGTATACATAATCGTATTATAGTCACATTTTTTGTTGGAGTACCAGGTTTTTCTTTTTTTTCTTTCTTTCTTTTTTCTTTCTTTCTTTTTTTTTAAAGGAATGTTCGTGGACTGGAACCTGCCTGTTTTTTTACGAATCGGTGACCTCACACAAAACTGTCAATGTTTTCATGACAATACGTATATTCCTATGGTTGCATGAGGAAGTAATGTGGTGACCACATCAGATTTATTTTTAAGAATTTTAATATATCTTGAATTATTTTTAGTTCTATGATGATTTCTTCTTCTTCTGTTTTTTTTAGTTCCCCATCATACTATAGGTATGGGGAACTTAGGTAATCGTGAAAATTTTCGACCTCGGTTTTTTTACTTTTCTACACGTTTTCAGGTGTGAGGAATCCGAAAATGACAAAATTTCTATGGTGTCTGTCTGTAGGGTGTCTGTTAGTCTGTTAGTCTGTTAGTCTGTAAGTCTGTTAGTCTGTTAGTGGGTCAGTCCGTTAGTTTGTTAGTCTGTGTACACGATTCTCAAGAACAAATTGTCGCAGAGAGGTCAGATTAGTTTTAAAATATTACTTTCGACACTGGCAAGAACCCTATTCATTTGCAACATTCGAATTTAAAAATTTCGTAAGTTATTAGAAATTTACGATTTTCTTAACATGGGAGAATAGGACAAAAATTCACTTAAACGTGCATAAAATGAAAACTTTTTACTGTAAAAATGTCAGACCATTTTTAAAATATCCGTTTTGATGCCGGAATGAACATCAGTAACTATAAATATGCTACTTTGAAAATTTCGCAAGTTACTGGAAATTTACGAATTTCGTAACATGGCAGTATAGGGCAAAATTTCACATAAACGTCAATTTTGAGAGATATTTTCATCGTAAAGATGTAAGACTACTTTTGAAATATTATTTAGGACACTGGTATGAATATTAATGACTATGAATTTTCCAATATAAAGATTTCGTAAGTTATTGGAAATTTACGAATTTCTTAACATGTCAGAATAGAGCAAAATTTAACATAAACGTCAATCTTGAGGGATATTTTCAGCATAAAGATGTCAAACCACTTTCGAAATATTATTTAGGATACTGGCATGAATATCATAGACTATGATTTTTCCAATAAAAAAAAAAAAAAATTCGTAAGTTATTTGGAATTTACGATTCACTTAACATGTCAGAATAAGGCAAAATTGATCATAAACTTCCATTTTGAGGATCCTAAATACATTAGACAACTTCAAAATTAAGTTTATGATATTTGTTTGAACATGATTGAATACAAATATTCTACTAGGAAATATTCGTAAATTATTCGTAATTTACGATTTTATCAACATAGCGAAATTGTAAATTTTTCGTATAAATATGAGTTTTGAGGTTTATTGCATTGGAAATAGTAGCATGAAAACTAAACAACAGAATTGACCCTGATAAAATAAATTAATAAATTAGAATAAGATAATTATATCCAAGTGAACGGTGGATAGCCTATTAGGCGGGGATTTCATACTGTCACTGTATCAAGCTTTGGTCAAATTCATTTCTTTTAACATGATTATAATATGTCTCGCACTTGAAATTTCTGAGAACATAAATAGGATGGGGAACTGAGCAGAGTCCACCTATGCCAACTAGTTTAATTCCCCGAAGCATATAACGGCATACTTTTTTTTTTTTTTTACTACGTTCATAAAACAAAACTTTAAAAATAATTTCCCAATAAAAAAGCCATTTTCTTTGCATGTTATTCGTATACATAAACTTAGAAAAAAACAAAAACAGAAACAGAAACCTTAACAAAATATTAATATTTGTTAGATATAAAACAATAGCCATTCAAAACCTGTCAAAATGATTTTAAACTAATTTTCCGATAAGTCATTTCAGAAAGAAATATTATTTCATTTAAAATTTTTTGAAAAAAGAGGAGTGCCAATTTGCACTAAAGTAATTTTACAGTTACATGCAAAATATATTATTCCAGTGAGTTATATGCTTTTATTTTTATTTCTCTTATAATGTGTCCCTTTCAGTAGGACATGAAATTCCGATATTTTCCTAAAATTAAATTTGGAGTTCGCATTCAACTTGTATCAAGATCTGGCAGAAAATTTCAAAAGTAACATTCTTTTCTCCCCTTTTTTTTTTTTTTTTTTTTTTTTTTTTTTTTTGTCGTATATTGAAAGATTACCGTATTTTTTACAATAAAAATGCATTTATTATTAAAATACGCTTAATATGTTTAAAGGTATAAGTTTAAATTGAAATTTGTAATTTTTATTGTAATTTAAATATAATGTAACAAACTTCCTAAAAAAAAAGAAACAACTGTTAAATTAAACATTAAGATAACAGACTGCTCAAAATCTTCCTATAACATTTTGTATATATTTTAAATTATTTGAATAAGCTGTTTACATATATATATGTGTGTGTGTGTGTGTGTGTGTGTGTGTGTGTGTGTGTGTGTGTGTGTGTGTGTGATAACGAACAATGAAACTTGAGTGGCTTAATACTGTTGTGTTTTCATTGAACTGCCCAACGACAGTGGTTGAGACATATTTTAATAATTATTTATTATCTATTTTAATTCTCTCACGTTCCATTTAAACTGCAAATTTACCTACTATTTTTTAAAGTTACCTAGTGCTTTTTGTGACCAATCACTGCAGAGCATATTGTGTCATAGGACCTTAACGAAAATATTTTTGCTTTTTGTGCATTTGAAGCGCTATCACAGAATTATTGTGATTTTGGTAGAAAATTTCAGCAGCTTATCGCGCCCCAGAAACAATGAAAGGATCGCGTCATCTATACATTTTTTTAATTATTCAGACTTTGTTTATCATTTACTGCAAATTTTTAACCCACATGTTATTCAAATTTTGCTTTCCGGAACTAGATAAACGGTCGAATATTCAAATTCTTACCTTTTTATCTTTTTTTTTTTTTTTTTTTTTTTTTTTGTGTGTGTGTAAAGAACTGTAAATTTTTAATTACAACATTCTTATTATTTTGTTTTTAGGTAGTGATATGTTACATTTTCATTACCTTGAAACAAATGCAATAACTCATTTTTACATAGTGACGCTTTTACAGCTTTTTTTCTTTTTCTTTTCTTCAACCAATTTCCCATATTTCATATGTATACACTCAATATATGAAAACGTCCATTGCTTCGTTCTCCAGCCCAGCTAGAAAATGTATGAAATTTTCTTGCGAAAAAGTATAAACTGTGCACAGTTTGTGCAAGTGTGTAAACAAAAGTAAATGCTCTTTTATGCTTCAAAACTTATACGTTATTTGTCAAATTATCTCTATTTTTTATGCATGCAAAGAAGTGCAAGTTTTATATTGTTAAAATCTGCGCATAATTTTTCAGTAAGTAAATTCTATTTTTGTATTTTCAAAAATTGTAATTTTTTTTTTATGCAAAAAAAAAAAAAGCCTGTACTGAAAATTTGTAAATGTTTTTCATAGTTTACTAGCTGGACCCCGTCGACTTCGACGGTCACTTTATTGACCGTAATGTTTCAAAAATCGTTTAATAATTAAATCATTAAACTATTTATTAAATCATTATTTAAATGTATTTTAAGTTTATACATCTAATATCATTTACAACATTTCACTTAAAAAAAAAAAAAAAGAAATTCGAAAAATGGTTATAAATACTATATATGACATCACTTTCTACAAAGTACTGTCGATGTGACGTCAAACTGACTCCAAATAAAACAGTTGCTATCTTTTATTTTCTGTTTCTTTTAATACTAAGGCTACATGTTAGCTGACCCGCCCGGCGTTGCCCGGACCCATGATAATAACCTTAATTGAACCTTAAATTTGTATGATTTTATATCTTTAACTCGATTTTGTTTGAATTTCTATTTTTAAATAAAGACATCGCGAAAAAATAATCAGTTGTAACAAAAAAAGTACCTCGAACCGAACGAAACTCAGTCTTGTGACACCGGTGTCTGTGGCAGCACATACGTGAGCCGCTAATAACATAAAAAAAATTCCCAAAAATTAACCTGTAACCGAAAGAACCCACCCGGTGTTGCCCGGGCCCATGATAATAACCTTAAATGCACCTTAAATTTGTATGGTTTTATATCTTTAACTCAATTTTGTTTGAATTTCTATTTTTAAATGAAAACATCACAAAATAATAATAATAATAATAATAATAATCATCTGTAACAAAAAAAAAAAAAAAATTACTTCAAACAGAACGGAACTCGGGTTCGTATCCCAGTGCCTGTGGCACGTATATGTAGGCTGCTATTAACATGAAAAAATTCTCAAAAATTAACTTTGAACCGAACGAACTCTGACTCGTGTTACCGCTGCCTGTGGATGCGGCACCGTATAGCAGGCATGCTACGCACGCACTGCAAAATCCAATTTCCTCCAACAGGGAGCGCAGTATGTTGTATACGAACATCACCAATCACCTTGAATTTCCAAGACCTTTCAAATAAGGTGTCACATGGTGGTGTCAACTGCAAAATCCTTTAGTTGCACTTTCCACCGCCAAGACCTTTAAAATAAGATATAACATGATATGGTCTACTGCAAAATCACCTAGTTCCATTTTTCACCACCAGGGGGCGCACTAAATTGTATACAAACATCCCCAATCAACATGAAATTTCAAGACCTCTATCACCAATCGCCTTGGATTTCCAAGACCTTTTAAATAAGGTGTCACATGGTTTTGTCAACTGCCAACTCCTTTAGTTGCACTTTCCACCGCCAGGGGGCGCACTGTGTTCTGTACGAACATCACCAACGGTCAGGAAATACCAAGACCTTTAAAATAGGATGTAACATGATAGGGTCTACAGCAAAATCACTTAGTTTCATTTTTCACCACCAGGGGTCGCACTATACTGTATACAAACATCCCCAATCGACATGAAATTTCAAGACCTTTAAAATGAGGTGCTACATGTGTGGGTCTAGAACGGATTTCCCTCTCAAACTAATTTCCTCCCTTTCCCCTCTCCTCCAAATCTACTTTTCCCCTTTTTCCCCCTTTAAAATCGAAAATTCCAAATTCGCAGATATTGATTTTTTAGTATTCGACTCTAGTCCCCATATGTACAATTTCTTCACCGTGAAGCAATTTGAAGCTTAGTTAAGCTCGTAAACGTGTGTTTAACCCGAAACATGTGGGAAACGGTTTCCCACCCGTTTTCCCCCCGGGGGGTGAACCGTTCCACTTTTTTTTATTTTTCTCTTATGATAGCACATCTACAGACCAAGACCTTTTTTTAGACACCTCAACCAAATTTTACACCAAGTAGTTCTCTCAATATAGTGGAGACAGACAAAAACATGTTTCAAATTAATATATAGATAGATTTTTTTTTTCAAATAATTGATTTACACCAAACGCAAGAAAATCTTGAAAAATTCTTGAAAAAAATGAATGTAAAGTTGATTGTGCACTCGTAACTTACCTCAAACTCAACGAATTTAAGCAGTTAATAGCTCAAAAGAAAGAGCTTGATCCACTGAGTGTTCTTAGACTTGTGTCAACAGCCTACGTTAATTAGAACTCTAGTTATAGAGGTTTGAGTGAATTAAAATCTTGAAAAAATTGAATGTAAAGTTGATTCTGCACGCATAACTTTCCTCAATCTCAACGAATTTAAGCAGTTAATAGCTCAAAAGAAAGAGCTTGATCCACTGAGTGTTCTTAGACTTGTGTCAACAGCCTACATTAAGTAGAACTCTAGTTATGAAGGTTTGAGTGAAGGAAAATCTTGAAAAAATTGAATATAAAGTTGATTGTGCACGCATAACTTTCCTCAGACTCAACGAATTTAAGCAGTTAATAGCTCGAAAGAAAGAGCTTGATCAACTGAGTGTTCTGAGAGTGAAACGATCAAGATCCATTCATTAGAAGAGTAGCTATGAGAATTCGAATTGTTTGAGTGAATGTGTCCCATAAGAAATGTACAGGGAAGAATCGCGTTTGAGTATAACTTGAGTAAGGTGGGAGTTGAGTAAATTTCAATGATTGATGACATATCTGTGTCTAAATACCTTTCATAAAAAAAAAAATGAAGGAAATCGGCCGGAGAGAACGGCCAGACGGACTGACTTTAGTTTTCATAAATTTTTTTAATATATAAGATTACAAATCGTAAATCATAAAATCATAAATCCAAAATAAACAGCATGCAGGCTGCCATATTATATTGCAAACAGTCCAGAACGACATCGTTATCGTTCAAATCGGCGCCAAAGAAAAATTGCCAAATTCAGCTGTGGGAAGATATTATAGTTGTACCAGGAAATATATCATGCAAATGTCTAATTCTGTAGTGTAAAAAAAATTATCAATGCTAAATAAGATTTTTTGTTTATAATTGAGTTTGAATTTAAATGTAAATACTTTTGTATACCAAAATCTATCAAAGTATTTTAAAATACGTTTTCAAATAAAAATAATAAATGCACTTTAATGGTAAAGAGAAATGCAGTCAGTTATACATACACGACATTATTTCGTTATTCACAAAAAAAAGAACAAATAAATAAAATAAACATAAATATTGCCAGTAATAACATTAATTTTCTAAAAGTAGAAAAAAAAAGGGTGTTTGCGGAAATTATTTTATATTTTTACACCAGTGATAACATTTTTATTTCTCTGTGGAGAATGACGTCATTGTGGAAAATGATGTAATAAGAGAAATTATTTCTTTAATGGCAAATAGACTACCTTTATAAACACGAGGTTTTTATTTAATAACCTCGTTAATTAAAATGATACAGATTTCTAACTTCCTGAAATGCCTTCCTTGAAATATTCGGAACACATTGATACCTCTCATGATGCAGAGCCTTTTGCCCTCCGCAAGAAGATGCTGTCGCAGACAAAAAAAATTTGACGCCAGCTACAGAAACTTTTTTTTAATATATAGAGAAAACCTCAATACGTTGAAAAATAATGTATGTTGAAAGATAATTAATTCTAGAACTCGTGTAATTAAAAATTAAATTTTCTTCATATTAATTTTCTTAACCAAACGCAGGAAAATCTTGAAAAATTCTTGAAAAAATTGAATGTAAAGTTCATTCTGCACGCATAACTTTCCTCAAACTCAACGAATTTAAGCAGTTAATAGCTCAAAAGAAAGAGCTTGATCCACTGAGTGTTCTTAGACTTGTGTCAACAGCCTACGTTAATTAGAACTCTAGTTATAGAGGTTTGAGTGAAGGAGAATCTTGAAAAATTCTTGAAAAAATTGAATGTAAAGTTCGTTCTGCACGCATAACTTTCCTCAAACTCGACGAATTTAAACAGTTAATAGCTCAAAAGAAAGAACGTGATCCACTGAGTGTTCTTAGACTTGTGTCAACAGCCTACGTTAATTAGAACTCTAGTTATAGAGGTTTGCGTGAAGGAAAATCTTGAAAAAATTGAATGTAAAGTTGATTGTGCAAGCATAACTTTCCTCAATCTCAACGAATTTAAGCAGTTAATAGCTCAAAAGAAAGAACTTGATCCACTGAGTGTTCTGAGAGTGAAACGATCAAGATCCATTCATTAGAAGAAGAGCTATGAGAATTCGAATTGTTTGAGTGAAAAGTGTCCCATAAGAAATGTACAGGGAAGAATCGAGTTTGAGTATAACTTGAGTAAGGTGGAAGTTGAGTAAATTTCAATGATTGATGACATATCTGTGCCTAAATACCTTTCATTTAAAAAATAAATGAAGGAAATCGGCCGGATAGAACGGCCAGACGGACTGCCTTTAGTTTTCATAAATTTTTTTAATATATAAGATTATCATTAGCCGAATTTTGTCATATTTCCGCTCATTACAAAATAGAATATGTACTTTGTTTATGGAAATTGGATGCAGCTCAGTTACGGTTTTCTTCACCATAACGGTGGAGACAAGTTTATTTTCGGTGGGGTTCAGAATGTAATAAGTGTAAATTCAGAAACAAATACACGCTAACTTTTCTTTCAGCAACGTAATTTTGCTATTTGTTCTTTTTTTCCTTAACTCAAAGGCGTTTGCGCACAAAAATAAATAATGATATTCAGCGGAACACGTAAAAGGAATTCATGATGCAAGTCTAAAATTTCATTTCTTTAGGTGCGGTGCTATAATACAATTAGCTACTCCCTTGCTCTACCCCCTACTCAGCCATAAAGCGGGGAAACAAAATAAGTTTTTAAACTTCCTATAGATACTTATTTTCAAGTTCGTTTATATATTTATAAATATGTATTTCACGCACTTTCTGTACACAATTCAATTGGGGCAAATTTTGAGCACAATTCCTTTTTCAATTTTTATGCTCAAGCAGAGATACCAAATACGTTTTTATTTTGTGCATGTTATATTTTTACACTTTTTTGCAGCATTCTTCTAAATAGGAATGAATCAGATACAGTAATAAAGTATTATCCCTCGTTGTCGTATCCTTCGTTGCCCGTATTCTCGTTGCCGCATTGATTGCAGCACTCGTGTCTACATTGTTCGCCTGACGGAGGGTCGAGTGTACTTTCTACACGAAACAATTGTTGCGAGTTTATTGATTTTATGGTGTTCATTCAAAGTTTGTAATTATCCATTTAAAACGCCAGTTCTGTGGTGTTTTCTTGTTATATATAGAGGGATAACTTATTTGAAACTCCTCGTGCATTGTAGGTAAAACATACCAGGAATTATTACAGTGTCAATCAAAATAATTATTACGAAGCATTATATTGAATAATACATCACATAATTGGAAAAATGATTATTTCATAATCAGTAGTAAATGTAAACGAGAACGAAAAATCATGCGGTACACATTAATTATTAGCACTTTCCAAGTGTATATTCTTGATTTATAGTATAAGTTTCAGTGTTCTTTGCACATGTTATCACACAACGTACATACAGAATGACTGAAAGACATACAGATAGATAGACTAATTGATTTCATAATCACTCTTGAACATTTTTGGAAAGTTTTAACAATGCTTAATGCAAAAGAAAATGAGGCATTTAAATTCTAATTGCATCCCTTAATGTATCTGAATATTTTAGTGCAGCTCTGTACACTTGAAGTTTAACAATAACTTATTCTATATACAACATTATTTTAGTATAGTTAGAGTAAATGTAAATTTTTTACAATATTTGAAATGGAATATTATTTAAATTCAATTTATAAAAATATCTGTCCTAAAATGCAAAGACATGGCATTTTCTTGAGTGTCCCTGCTAATAAGCCATTTGTACAGGACATATTAATGTCATTTTAAATAGGAAAAATTTTATTTCAAATTAAATAATATATATTATTAAAAAAAAAATCTTAATATATTTATGAACGCTGGAGTCTGGTAGACGGACTGATAGACAGATGAACAAACGAACAGATACACAAATTGAAATCACACTCACACTTGAAAATTGTTAGAAAATGTGAAAAACGCTCAATGTAAACGAAAATGCAATTCCAGTAAATTTCCAATAATATCCCTTAATGTAACTGAATATTTTTGTGTAGCCCTGTAAATCGTAATGCTAATTATGCTATGTTCCAAAAAAAGGCGTTGTGCATATGAATAACATATTTCAATTCCATTACGATTTGTGCTAAGTAAAGGTATGAAGATACTGTTTATAGAAATATCTCATAGAACACAATGCTGTGGAATAATTTCGAGTGTCCCTGTACACAAAGCAGTAGAGATATTAAAATCCATTTTCAATAGGGAACATCCGACAATGAATTTGAATAACATATATCAGTTTGAAGAAATTCCACTAATATGAATGAGGGTCAGATTGCAGACAGACAGACAATTCGAAGCCATTCACACTTTTCAACCTTGTTGGAAAGTGCTAAAAATAATAATGTCATTATTTTAAAGCCGAAAAAAAAAAGAACAATCAATATTTATTCGTTTTCTTTATTTCAGTCGCAGCAAACTATACTAATTCCACAAAATGTCTCTAAAAAAATTACTGAGAAGAAAATTAAAACAAAAATTTCCATTCCAATATGAAATGTAACAAGAAAAATAAATTTCAAATGAAATACTTTTCATTAAAAAAAAAAAAAAAAATGTATAATATTGTTTAGTAAGAAAAAAAATACACTTTTAAATACACATAAATTTATATTTTTTATTGAATTTATATGAACTGCAAATAGTATTAAAACATGCTCTTCAAATCGAATTAAATTTAACTTTGCACACATGCTGGGAGATAAATCTACCATTGTACCTAAATAAGTTGCTTTTCGAAATTTATAATTTTTAAAAGGTGGATAATTAAAAATGAAATATCTCGGTTTGAAGAAAATAATAAAGCAGGAAATGTGGAGGATTTCTGAATTTTAATATCAAAAGACTCATTTCCGGTACTCTCCTGAAAATTTCGTTTAATTAATTTAATCCCACATTTCCTCATTTACTTTAACAAATGAGAAATACTCTTTCTGTCTATATATATACGTATATTTTTTTAATCTATTTCTTCAAACATAGATCATTGCAGATACTAAAATTATCTCTAAAGGATTATTCTTCAAACATTTAATTTCGTAAAAAGTTAACGTAGTTTAAATTGCTTTAGTACTTATTACGTAAAATAATATTATATTTATTGAATGTAAATAGAAATCTAAACAGTGTATGCATGTTACTTAAAGTGGATTTCAATTGTTAAAATTTGCTAACTATTACAAGTGTCTGATTTTCTAAGTATCTGATCCAAGTGTATGTATTTCTTAATTTCCAAGTTTGGATTTCTCTCTAAAGTGTTTAAACTTTTAAGTGCTTAAATTAATATATATATATATATGTATATATACACTACTGACCATTAAAATTGCTACACCAAGAAGGAATGATAATTACGGAATGAAATTTGTTGGACACGTACATTATAGCAGGACGAGCAATTGATTAAAATTTCAGGAAATTTCGAGCTATATGTACTGAGAAAACAGTACATAAAGCAGCGACCTCTGTGAGAAATAATAGCACTTATTTGCCTAGGCATTGAATCGAACAGCGATTGGATGACACGTACGGATGGAGCACTTCATGATGTTTTAACACGATGCCACAATTCATCGATCGAAGTTACTGGTGAGTGGTGGGGGGCCAGTCTCTTTTCAACGATTAAACAGTCATTTTCATTGGTGCGAGATCAGAAGAACGCGCTTTTCAGAGCAACAGTCGATAACATTCTGCATCAAAGAAGGTCCGAACAATACAAACAGCTTGCGGTCGTGCATTATCTTGCTTAATTTTTGCGCTACTGACTCCTCGAATACAGGGCAGAGGGGCGGGCCTTAACCAATCAGAAATTTAATGACCGCTGTTCAGAGTGCCAGGAATACGAACAAGAAGTAATCGAGACGTGTATCCAATGGGATCCCATAACATAATTGGGAATGATGGACAGTATAATGATGTCGAATCCCAGCAGGCAATGTGCATTATTCATAATGCCGTTAAATACGGATAAGGCAATCTTGATGCTGTAAACAGGATTGTGATTTGTCTGAAAGGTGACTTCACGCCATTCCAGCGTCCAGGTTCATCGTTGATCACACATTAATGGCACTCATATCAATGATGCAGTTTTGAGGGTAATCAGAATTTTGGTAGCCGCATACTGGGTCACCACCTGGATTGATGGTATGTGGTACCATTGGATACACGTCCCGATCACCTCTTGTTTTCATTCTGGCAACTCTAAATACCAGCCATTACATTTCAGACGAGTTAAGACCCATCGCTCTGCCCTGTATTCTGAGCCCCAAAGAGCAACATTTAAGCAAGATAATGCACGACCGCAAGTTGTTTGTATTGTTCAGACCTTCTTCGATACAGAATGTTATCCACTGTTGCTCTGGCAAGCGCGTTCTCCTGATCTCGCACCAATGAAAATGACTGTTTAATCGTTGAAAAGCGACTGCCCCCCCCACCATTCACCAGTAACTTCGATCGATGAATTGTGGCATCGTGTTAAAACTTCATGAAGTGCTCTAACCGTACATGTCATCCAATCGCTGTTCGGTTCAATGCCTAGGCAGATACGGGCTGTTATTGCTGACAGAGGTCGCTGCTTTATGTACTGTTTTCTCAGTACATATTACTCCAAATTTCCTGAAATTTTAATTAATTGTTCTTCCTACTATAATATATGTGTACATTTCATTCCGTTATCATTATTCCTTCTTCGTGTAGCAATTTTAATGGCCAGTAGTATATGTATATTTACTATATGTGTAAATTGTATTTTCAGACATATCAACATTATTCAGACACTTATCACAATTCATTTATACAAAGACATGTACATTCTTAAATTAAGAAAAGTGTGCTGTCTAAAATTTCACTTGCTTATGTGTTTGAGACATTTTTATGCTTAAATAGTCTTTCAGGTATTTCATGTTTGTTTAAATTACGGCGCTTCAGTTTATATTGTATTGCAGAACTAAGATTATACTTCCTGCAATTTTCACAATTTTTTTTAGACAAACATAAAGTAAAATAAACCAAAGCTAGAATACTTGATTTTCTTTTTGACTTATTCAATTTTCACAAATTTATCAATTTTAATAAATATGCGCTATTTTATGTCATAAATTTGTTTTGTTATTTTATGTCAGCAATTATGTGGCATCATAATTAAATCCAGTAAGATTAAAAATAAATGTTCAAAATGAACATTGCTAATGGACACTCAATTTATTTTATAATAAATGAAATTTATCATAAATGAAATTTGTTGAAGCAGTGTAACATTTGTTACAACATTTTTTGTAGTAAAAGACAATAATGATATTTTGTATTTTATTTATTTTTATTTATCTATTGTAACAATTTGAAAGAAATTGTCATACATTTTCAACTCGTTCAAGGGTTTTTAATACGTAAAATAAGATAAATAAGTTAAATTTTAATCACGTTAAAAACTGAGACAGACAATAAACACTAAAAAAAAAAACAATTTAAAACATTAAAAACACAAAACACAAATTTAAATGATTCGTGCCCTTTACAGTCTCCTCATCAGTAAAAAACATCAAATGCAAATGCTGAGAAGAACAACATACTTTCATTAAGTGAGTACAACGTATTCAT
Organism: Salticus scenicus; assembly: GCA_963930645.1. Taxonomy (NCBI): domain Eukaryota; kingdom Metazoa; phylum Arthropoda; class Arachnida; order Araneae; family Salticidae; genus Salticus; species Salticus scenicus. Next base: position 186,844,179 of record OZ005654.1, on the reverse strand, counting down.
CGGGAACTGCGCATAACTCATTAAGTGGTGAAATATGTTGATTTGTGTACCAGCCCTCCAGGAAAATTCTTGAATGATAATTTAAACAGTTAGATATGATTTTTTTAGTACTATTAAAATCAGGTAAATGGTCAGTTTCTAGGGCATGCTGTACAATTTTTTAACGCATATCACGGTTTTTGAAATTTGTTTTATGTTCCTTAATTCGAGTATGAAGAAAATAATCATATCTAACTGTTTAAATTATCATTCAAGAATTTTCCTGGAGGGCTGGTACACAAATCAACATTTTTCACCACTTAATGAGGCATGCGCAGTTCCCGATGAATACATTGTACTCACTTAATGAAAGTCTGTTGTTCTTCTCAGCATTTACATTTGATGTTTTTTACTGACGAGGAGCCTGTAAAGGGCTCGAAACGTTTAAATTTGTGTTTTGTGTTTTTAACGTTTTAAATTGTATATTTTTAGTGTTTATTGTCTGTCTCAGTTTTTAACGTGATTAAAATTTAATTTAGCTACGAGACGTAATGATTTCTAAATATTTTAAAGGTAAATAAGGTTCTCTCAAAAGCTTAACATTTGCAGTATTTGTATTTGTAAATAGGAATTGTAAGATTTTTTAGACATAAAACAATTTCTACTTCTCGCACTGCATTCAGATTTTTGACTTTAAACAAAGAAATGTAATTGAAATGTAATTGTTTTAAATACTGTGCGCCGTATTTAGCTGCAATGCTTTTATTACATTCAGAAAATTAAACAAACTTTTAAGAATCCTTTGCTTTGCATAAACTTCACAAAAATTCAAATAGAAACAAAATAGCTATATTTAAATAAAATATCCATATTTATTAAACAAATATATTTATATTTCAAAAACCCTTCAAAAGGTTTCTAAACTAATTTTGCGATAAGTCATTTCTGAAAGAAATATTACTTCATTCAAAATAATTTGAAAAGAGAGAAATACCGATTTTCACTAAAGTAATTTTGCAGTTACATTCAAAATGTATGATCCGAATGCACATTTATTTTTATTTTTATATCTTTTATAACAAAAACTTTTCAGCAAGACATGAAATTTCAATATTTACTTAAAATTAAATTAGAATTGTAAATTCTATTTGCATAAAGATAAGGCAGCAGATATCAAACGTCTCGTTCTTATGTACATAGTCATTTTTCTGTCATATATTAATAAAAATGCTGTAATTTTATGATAAAAATATATTTTTGTAATAAACTTAAATTTTGATATATATAAATAAATTAATACTGAAACTGTTCTAGTTACATTCTCAAAATTTTGTAACAAACTTCTAAAAAGTATATTGTTAAACGTAGCATTGCGATAACACTCTATTAAAAATATTCCGATAAGATTTTGAAATTATTTGAATTTATTTATCATCAAAGAAATTTTATTGATTTACTTATTTATTTAAGATAATCACTTATATTTCATTTTCATACTACATTGTAGAAAAAATAAGTAAAAAAGAAAAAAATCGTGAAATATTTAAATTGCATACGAGTAAAAATTTACATAGTATAAATCATTATTATAAATTTAATGAGCAAATTAATTTGTTAAAATATTTTAATCATTTTTTTTAACAGTATACTTTTGCTAAAATATATCATTTTGATAGATTAAAGGGTTATAATACTGAACAAAATTAAATAAATAAATAAATTATTGTGGGTATCAATCAAAATCAAGTAAAGATATTATTTAATAATTTTTAAGTACTATAGTCTATTTTCAACTGCAAATAAAATTATAGTACATATAGAATATGAAGAAAGCAAAAAACAATAATAAAATTAATTTTAAATTAAAATATCTTGTCTTATTGTCTTATAAATTTATGTTATTTTAAAATTGTGTCTTTTTATAATCTAACTAGTACGATGTGGCCACCACATGACTTTCTTTTATATAATTTTCTACAAAATTTATTCAACAGAAATTATTTATTAAATTATCAAATTATTTTCCATTATAAATGCAGATGATTTTTGTCTGACAGAATTATATTATCACTAAATGCTGAAAGGTGTCAATTTTTTGCAAACAAGAAGAAATGATTTTTTTCCAAGTTTTTTTCGTTAAAAGATAAAAAAAAAATACATAATTTTGTTTTAAATTATCACAGATCTATAGTTCAACCATTCGTTTCAAAGGTATTGACGAGATCTTACTAAACATACCCATATTGAAAGTTTACTCCCGCTGGGAGTACTTTCCCCCAGGGGGAGAAGCGATGCTCCCACATGTACAAAATGTTTTTTCTAGTTAACTATTACTATTATCAGTAATTCATATGAATTCTACATTCACACGATTAAAATAACTCTCATTATGTACATTTATACGAAATTTTGTCCTATACTGTCAGGTTAAAAATTTAGAAAAAATGCGATAACAGCGCTACCTGTTGAGCAATTGTTCACAAATCTAAACAGCACCCGTTTATGTCAGGTTTCAGTTATAAACCAAGTTTGATTAAATTTAGTTCATTGGTTCGTGAGATACAGCGTCTAAAAACATACACACAGACACAGACAGACAAACACACAGGCTAAAAACATGATTTTCGGATTCAGGGGACCTCAAAAGGGGTAAATTTAACAAAAGCTCAAACTCGAAAATTTGACTCTAAAACAATATTTTCTCTATCTTATGGGTAAGAGAAAGTAAAAAGCACAATATTTTAGATCATAAATAGTTTCATAGAATTAGTTTTTAAAAATAATGAAAAAAAAAAAATCTGGCGTGAAACAATCCCACGACTTCCATTACGCACTATTACACATATTGTATGGACTTTTTGGAAATAATGTTTTCAGAGGACATAGAATTGACCTAATGAAATAGACACCTAAAACTTTTCCGGTAAGAGAAAGTTAATACGCGTATAAAAGCATAGCTCAAGAACAAATTGTAGCACAAAGTATTCTAAGTTTTGCGTTGAGATGAAGCAAATGGTTCGTGTACAGGGACACCCAAGAAAATTCAAATACATTACGTCGATAGGGGAACTTGCAGGTAAGTCGTGTTTAACACCTATAGACTGCACTAAACGAAATGAAACGAATATATAGTTCTTAAATATATATTTTTTATATGCGTAAAAACATGTCTCATGTAGAATATGGTAGGAAAATTATTCACTGTTCGTTTAACGGGCTACACAAAAGAACTAGATAAAAGTGCGACAATGTTGCAAATTGATGAAAGTGTATTTCAGACTGGGCCATGTATGAATTACATTTAGGAGCTTCATATGGTCTGTACATAATCTTCGAAAGATATACAGGGCTACAAATATTTAAGCGATAACATTCTTTTTTGCTGTTAGTGGATGTGCTATACTAATAATATTTTACAATTTCCAGGAAAGCTGTTTGGGAATTTAAATGAATTCCTCATAGGTATATGGTAAATAATGTATGTTTTTAAGCTAAATATTCATCGTTTGTTTTTTGTATACTTAAAGGTTTTGAGGATTTCTGATTTCCGTAGTTAAGTTTTTTAACGTTTGATCTTTGTCTATGTCTTTTACAGTGATTTAAAAACGAATAATTTTAGGAGATCCAAATGTGGAATTTTGAAGTTAATATAAGTTTGTTTCTGGAAATATTTGATCAAGATTCGTAAGTTTCAAAGAATGTTTCGTGTGAAAATTGTCTGACTAATTTTGAGAAACTTTTAATAACAGATTTAAATTCTATAAATGTAGGTGCATTACTGAAACGGGGGGGGGGCGAGGGGCGACAACCCACCTTACACAGAACTAATTATCATATAAATCTCTTCCGAAGCCTAATTTGAATTGTTTAACATAGGTTAACCTAACAGTACTCGTTATCTTACCTCTTAATCTCCAACCTGTATTTATATAGCATTAAATTTCTGGGTAAGAGAAAGTCGTGTGAGTGACGCATCAGATTATTTTATTTCAGTAAAAACAAATTTTAAATTTATTCCAACTGGCGGGTTTTTTTTTAAGGATAGAATGAATTAATATATTGGATTAAATTCAAATGGTTTTGCAAATATAGGAATGAAGAATTAGAATCAAAGCTAAGATCTAACTTTGTAAATGAATTTATTTTGGCTTGGCAGATTAGAATTAATGATATGTTTTGCAAATGAAAGGAATGTCTGTCTCTCATGTGCTCACTCTAGATCCACGACCTCTTACGGTTCATAGTAAGTTATTATTATTATAATATAATTGTAAATCACTATATTCCTTTATTTTGCAACATACAAATAGCACAGTAAATATAAAACGAGTGTAATTATGTAGAGTTTTAGTCGATTTGGTGTGTTAAGAAGAAATTCTATTGTGAGATTTATTTACATGCATGATACTTTTAAAAAACATTATCACAAATATTGATACTACCTTAAATAGAAAGATTGGTTCTTTTGACAACTTTTATAAATCTTATCTTTCTTTTAATTACTACTAACATTCTTTTGGTCACATTTAGAGTAAAATTAGGAAATGCAGTTCGCTCCGTTTATTCTATATTGCATAACTTTTTGAATTTACATGATATTTGTTGGGGTTTTCATGTAAGTTGCTCATTACTTTTGATTCTTAAAATATGCAAATGGAATGTTTTCAAAGCTTCTGAATGCGTAGTTAAAAATGATCATGTTTTGTAGGATATTTAACATTTCTTGCAATCTCATTGCAATATGGTGTGTGTAATGCCGTATACGAAATTTTCTAAATATGCCTTTCCATGGAATCTAAAATCCCACGTGTTATAATTAAAAAGGTGATTTCTTTTTTGCAATTAAAAAAAAACGTTATTTCTCCATGGGTATATGTGGTAACTTCATAAAAATATATACAGATAATCTGAAAGATTACCTTAATCCCATGCTACAGCAAAAACGCATTTAAAGCATTAATTTGTACAGGGTGATTTAAAACAATTTCACTTTTGTTTAATTTTTTACTGGCCCCCTTTTCCTCTTCAGGTTTTTTTTCTGAAATATATGAGGGATGACATGTTCTTTCCACTCCCCTAAAGTTTCAGGATGATGCCTATAGAAATTTTTCAAATATTTGACAAAATGTCTAAATTCGAAAGTCTCCAAATACCTAGTGGTAGAAAGTGTAGTATTATAGATCCATATTTGTCAAATTACGAATAATAATAATAGTAATAACAATAATAAATAAATAAAACAAATTAATAATAAAAAATAATAACTAATAAAATGTTCTTTTTATTGAAAAGTCGAAGGAAGTATATATACGAGGTGTGTTTTTTAGGTAAGGTCCATTTTGTTGTATAGGTAGAGCGCGCGGCACACCGATGATTTGCGTTGCGTCCCGGCATTACTTGGGAACAACTGTGCTCAGTTGCAGCTGTGTAGGTAACCTGCACGGTCTTTTAAATATTCAAGATTATAGAATCGTCCGCCCCGTGCGAGGTACGATCAGTGATCCGTTTTTTGTAGGCAAGAAACCTATCTGCTGCAGACATTCACCGGCAGATTTGTGAAGTTTACGGAGCTACTGCCATGAGTGAAGGCAAAGTGCGTAAGTGTGTCAGAGACTTCAAAGCTGGCCGCGACAATGTCCATAATGACTCCCTCTACAGCCTAGACCTTGCGCCGGCAGATTTTCATCTTTACCGCTATCTCAAATATCATCTCGGCCTCGGTGGTGACAACTACAACGATGACGAAGACGTGAAAACGGCTGTGACCTCTTGGTTAACGGAGCAGGTAGCAAGTTTTTATGAAGAGGGTATTGAATATCTAGTTGTAAAGTATGATAAATGTTTAAACACGCATAGCAACTATGTTGAAAAATAAAGAAATGTATATAAAATCTGAAAATGAATTTGGTTTTTGAAAATGCTCTTTCCTTTGGTTTTTACTTTCAAGTGAATCTCTTCACTTTACTTGAGTTAAAATTCCTTACATTAGAATAAATAATTCAGAAAACCTTGTGACTGCAAAAGTACAAGTGACGAAAATAAATTATTCAGAAAAACACCGGTAAATATTAGCTCTAAATGTTGCCGGATGTGGGTGTTTTTCTAAATTGTAGATGCAGTTCTGTAGATGCAGTTTAATATAACTAGCCAAGAAATGTTTCTAATGCTAGAGTATTAATCTTTAGACGTCTTTGCTTATCATTCGTAATGCAAAATACGTTCATTTAAAAAACCTGAAAATGTAATATATTTTGTGAATAGCTATGTCTATTTTATACAAAGGTATCATATAATATTTCAAAAGAGCGCAGCTAAATTAGCATCAGCAGTTTCAAAATATTATAAAATGAACCAGTATTGAAGCTAGGTAATCAATATTTACTCCCGTGAAAATTATGAAGTTCGCTGCAATTTGTTTATCTATTTAAGGAAAGCTTAATTCTATATTTGTTAGTTAAAATGCAACATAATGTAACTTAATTAGTAAATCCGAATCTGGAGTTATGAATAATAAAAATTTGTAAATTTCAGCATCATTATCTGGAATTCGAAGTAGTACAGTTAAATACTGACCGACATCATTTAAATATAAAAATTTTTGCGCAAAACTGTATACATTTAACTGTTTAACAAGCAACACCAGTCACCAGGTGTTGTGTTTGAATCCATTTCAGGTATGGAGGTTTCCAGTAGTTCGAAATCTTCGAATAATCCTAAATTTCTGTCTGATGAGCCTTGATGTTTAAAATTGGACCTTAAAATTACATTTTATACTCAAATTTCCTGAAAGATAAAATATTTCCATCCATATGACAGCTAAACTTTAAAAGAATAAAAGAGTTTTAGAGCTATATATATGAGGAGTAAACATTCAAACCATGTTTTCTTTTTCGGATACAATTTTTCAGAAAACACAAAAACTAATTAAGTGAAAAATAACTAAACTTACAAACTAATTATCGTTTGTTTAGATGTATACTAGTTACTAAGAAGGTATGTATACATATCTAGGATGGCGTGTAGACATTCTACTACATGTTAAGTTCAATGAAAAATCCACAACTCAATATTTTTTATTCTGTAGAAAACACAGATTGAATGTTTGCACCTCAGATATGCTCAAAATGACAGGAAATGATGATTTTTACAACGACTGCGTGCAGTTCACATATGTGGCTTAATTACAACACATAGTTTTCTGTATAAAACAAACTGGTGATTTTTAAGTACCAAAAACACAAAATACAGAAAATCACTTTTAAAAACGTAACCTGTGTACTTTTTAGTGTAAGTCTATACTTAAAACAAATTATCAAATTATTTTCAAATAGTTTCTATTCGATATTACGCGCACATTACATCTTTATGAAAACAATTGCTATTGAATCTAACACAACCAAAACCTGGAGATGAAATTCTTTTATTATTTGTCACCATATTTTCAAATTACGTGTTTCAGAAGATACATATCGAATAAAATAGAATTTCAAAAACTATTTACTATATGGCACATTCTATGGAAAAAAAATGTAGAGCTATACGAGCAAGAAAGTACTAAACAATCAATTTTAAAATTGGTTATACACTACGTATGACTCATTTTCTTTGTTATAATTTATTTTTTATCAGGCAAAGCAGAACGTAGTTCATTTCAAAAAGATTCTACTTAGTCTCCTTTCGGAAAAGACAACAGATTGCTGTTTTCGAAATGTGTAGCATCGTTTTAGGAACAAAAAATAATATAATTTGCATCACGATTTGTTTGAGTTCTTCAATAAACTCAACCTTTTGCGTATTCAAACACTTCCTAAAAGTCTTTTCAAATACATGCATGTCTGGTTTCGTTGCTTGTATAAAACAAATCGTATTCTAATTTATTATTTTTTTTTTCATCCCAAAACAAATCGATTCGTTTTTCATTTATAGTGTAATTTTTCCCCCCTACCTATTTATGCTGTTACAGAAGACTATTCAGAGGGAAATGTAAGTTTTAAGCAAATGTACTTCTATTGTACCATATAATAATAATAAAAATAATCTGGTGTGTCACTCACATGACTTTCTCTTACCCTGAAATTTAATACTATAAATACAGGTTGCAGATTAAGAGGTAAGATAACGAGTACTGTTATGTAAACCTGTGTTAAACAATTCAAATTAGGCTTCGGAAGAGTTTTATATGATAATTAGTTCTGCGTGAGTGGGGCAACCACCCCCCTGAACCCCCCGTTTCATTAATGCACCTACATTTATACAGAACTTAATTCGGCTATTAAAAAATAATTCTGTTTTTAAAATATAATTTATTAAAATTATTATTTTACAAAAAAATCTTTTATGGTAATGCAGACGATTTCCATATTAGAGAAGTGTGTAGCACTAAATATCCAAAAACAGTCCATTTTATTCTCAATATTTAAAAAAACAAACAAAAAAAAAAATCTGTTTTGTTTTTTTTTTTCGTTAAAATAAAAAAAAAATCGATAAATTTGTTTTAAATTATCGCAGATCGAGGGTCAAACCATTCTTTTTAAAGGTATTGGCGAGCTCTTTTGAAAGATGCCCATCATGAAAATTTACTCCCCTCGAGGGGGACTTCCCCACCCCCAGGGGAAGAGGCGAGGATCCTACGTTTTTTTTTTTCCTGTTTCTCTATTACAAATTATATATATTCGTTTCATTTGGTTTAGTGCAGTCTATTGATGTTAAACTCTACTATCCTGCAATTTCCTCCATAGACGTAATGTATTTGAATACTTTTGACTGTCCCTGTACACGAACCATTTGCTTGATCTTAACGAAAAGTTTAGTGTAGCATCCTTATATGATACACATTTAGAATACCAAGTTTGAATTTTCTGCCATTTTTTTTTTTTTTTTTTTTTTTTTTTGTTTTTGAGATATGCTGATAACAGACAGACACAAACACAGAGACACACACATTTGCTAAAAACATGATTTTCGTATTCAGGTGCCTCAGAACATGTAAATATAACAAGAACTCGCGTTCGAAAATTTGACCCCAAAAACAATATTTTCTCTACCTTATGGGTAAGAGAAATTAAAAAAAAAAAAAAAAAACTGCATTTTTTTTTCCCATTTAACTTATCGTTTTACTTCAGAAATTAACTTTTTCTTTTTTAGATTTTTTTTTCTAATTACATTAAAACAAATATTACATCTATATCATTGAGCACAATTGTTATTTTTTTTTATTTTTCCGCCGTAAATGTTTTAATTTTTAAACTTTCAGTTTTAATGCTAATATATTAAACATTTAATAACATTGTTTACGTGAAACACATATTTTAATTTGATGTAACTTACTACTTTTATACAGTTTAGATAAAAGTTTACACGTTTCATTTGTATTTAAAAAAATAAACATAAAAAAATATATATACCAAAGTAATATTACTTTAATAAACCTGAATATATCTCCCAGTGCCAAATTACTTATGTTACGAATTTGTACTATACAGAATTTTTAAAGGAAAAATATATATTTCAAAGGAAAAATCCTTCAATCAAGTAACAAGATTTGTAGTATTGCAAATTTTTGAGGAAGATTGCAAGTTTGTGAAAATACTGTTGTTAAGATTCTGAAAGTATTTGAATAAATAATTTGAAATTTTATAAAAGAAGACATTTTTGAAAATTTTGAACACCTTTAAAATTTTCCAAGGCCAAAAATGTTTGGTAAAATATTCAAACCATATTGAGATTCTAAAATTTATTAGAACGAGATCAATAGAAACGAATGGTATAGATTTTATACAAAGTTACTAAAATGCCTAGCTATTAAATGAATTAAAATGAAATTTATTATTATGTAACCTAAACTGAAAATAAAAGAATTTCAAACTGTTTCTTGTGAATATTTCATTAATTAAGCTATATAAATATATTTTACATACTGGTACATACAGAAAACTTTCCAATTCTTTTGAGTATTTTATCTGATTTTCAATATGCATTTTTTAAAGTAATATTTTTATCTCTTATAAATATCATTAATGCCATTCTTTATACTTTAAAAATTATTTTAAAGTATATTTTCCAATTTAAATTTTTAAGGAAACGTTTGAAATGTTTAGTGTAAATGTGTCAGTAAATTACATTTTGTCAACAATCTCTGGAAATGTTTTGTAAACTATTCCTCATTCTAAAGATTAAAAAAAAAGTTAGTTTTCAATACCTTCACAAACTATTTTTGAAAATAAATATGATCAATCAAAAATGATAATTGAATATATTTTATACGCCATAAATTATTATTATTTGAAGTTTCAAATGCGCCAGTAGTGAACGGATGTTAAGATAAATAGGGTGTATACTTTTTAGATAATCTGGAGTGGAAGGCTGATTTTTTTAACAGCTATGTGAAAAATACCAGAGCCGGGAATCGAATCCGGGCTACGGACGCTGGAGGCAGGTAGACGGACTGATAGACTGATGGACAGTCGGACAGACAGAAGCACAAATTCAAATTTCATTTACATATAAAATTTGTTAGAAAGTTTTAAAAACTCTTAGTGTAAACGAAATTTGCATTCCAAGAAATTTCCAACAATATCCCTTAATGTAAATGAATATTTTTGTGTGGCCTTGTACATCTTAATTCTATTTGTACTAGAGTCTTAGAAAGCATTATTTTTTGTACGTAAGTAACGTATTTCAATTTCATTAAGTTTTCTGCAAAGTAAAGTTATTTAAATTAGGTTTGCAGAAATAATAGTCACAAAACGTAGTGCCTTGAAATTCTTTTGAATGTCCCTGTACCCCTTTCCGACCCAGGCTGTACAATCGTTCAGGTTAGACAGACATCCACAGTATCCACTTACATTTTTGCATCTGGAACAGTCGAATCGAGTAAAATCAGGATCTGAACTATCGAGCTAATTTGCAAAAAATGTAAAGTACAATTCTTAATCAACAAATGTCGGTTTTAGTCCATATTTGTGTTTCAGTGTGCAAAAACAGAAGAATGTAATGTTTTAAGGTAAAAATGTTTCGGGTCGAAAAGGGTTATACAAAGCAGTGATGGTATTTTCTCCATTTCCTATAAAAAACATTCGATCGTCAAATTGAATAATATATATCAATTCCATTACAATTTGCGTAAAGTTATTGAAATACGGTTTATAAAAATACCTTGAATGGAACACATTGCTTTGAAATAGTTTCGGGTGTCCCTGTGCACAAATCAGAAGATGTATTCACTCCTTTTTCAATAGGGAATATCCGATAGTGAATTTGAATAACATATAAAAGTTTCTAGAAATTCCATGAATATTTACGGAGGTTAGAGCGCAAACAATCACACCGAACGACAGACAGACTGATTTATAGAGCGACAAACCTAAGTCATTAACATTTTTAACCTTTTGCAAAACGTCAAAAACGCATTATTTATTTATTTATTTGATTATTTTAGCAAAAAAATATATACAATTTTACCATTATTAAACAAATTATCTGTTAATAATTTAACGCCTTCAATGACACATTATTTACAGTATTATTAAATCATTATTAAATTGTTTTATTTAAAATGAGTCTTAATTTCTGAATAATATATTTATCATCGAAGGAAATTCAGCATTTCTTCCATATATATATTTCAATTCAACGTACCATTTACAAAAAAATGCATTTTTTTTTCTAAAAATTTAAAAAATAAATAAATACATAAATAAATACATAAATAAATTCTGTTATCAGTATATTAAAACTTTTCGATCTAAACTTGTTTGGAATTAATTGATATATAGTTCTACATTCCCTGTTGAGGAAAATATTATACTGTACCCATTATTGGATTTCGCCTTAAAAATAACATGAGGCAGTAGTAAACAGGGTTGTCTATTACTTGTCTTAATGACGTTTTCTAGTACCAGAAGTGCAAACCCATAATAATATTATAGGTTAATACAAAATTTAAAAATATAGTGCAATAAATGAACTCTGCATATTTATATTGAACGCATAAATGCAAATGATACAATGAATCATTTAAAAATAAGTAGAAACAAGGGAAGCAACATTTTATTACCATATGGAAATTGCCATAAATGAAGGCAAAGTGTTAGCAATGTAATTATTTATTTATTTATTAGCTAAATTCATATCCTTCTAAATATGATGACTTAGAAAATGTAAATAAAGTCATTAGCGGTATAGTTGTGTAACACGAACCCAGAACGCTATTAGGCAGTATTTAAATTTCTGGAAAGCTTTTTTTCTGAGTTTAAGTTTAAAAGTGTCCCTTATTGCATTACATTACACTATTATTATATTTACCTTATTAGGATTTCATTTATAAAGGTAACTGAGACGTCTGAAATGAAGATTCTATTGTACCATATTTAATCCTCAGTGCGACTATTATAATCCGACACTTGCTATAATGTTCTTACTCATACTTTAAAATGAAATACTGATGGGTTTAATAGCATGCATATTCGTATTTTATTTATTATCTAATATAATAATTCTATTATTTCGAGCAGAATTGGGCAAAAATTCATTGTGATGTAAAAAATGCATGAAACTAGTATATTATTTTTAGAAATTACTATGTAATTTATCGAAATAGATAAGTTATATATGTCACTTTCAAAAAATTTATAAAACACTTTTTACTTTACACTTATTAATTTCTTAGCTTATCTACAAAAAAACATGTTTTAAACTTCTTTAGAAGAAATTATCTAACATAATAAATTTAATATTTTAATGTATTTATACAGTCAGCAGGAAAATTATTGAAGCACATATCCCATTTTTCATTTTTTTTTTTTTTTTTTTTTTTTTTTTATCGTTAATTTTTATCATCAATTTACTTTTTTATAAACAGCATTAAACTACGATCACGACTCAATATCTATTTACTTAAGAAAACTGTATTTAATAGGAATATTTTAAATAGGAATCATTGCTAGTGCTTGAATAATTTTGCTGCCGACTGTACAGATTATTCGTTACTTTTTCTTCCACATTCTTTTAAACAATTATATTACGATCTGTTTTTAATATGAAGAAATATCATACTGCAAAATTTAAAATAATTAATATGCTATGACTTTTAAAAAAGCTGAAATGAAAATATTCCAACCGCATGTACAAGGTCTGTCGAGAAAGCAATGAGACAGATTTTTTTGCAGCAAGCAGAAGGTCAAAGAGGCAACGTTTGCCTGTGGTACAGGTGGTGAGAAATGGGAGCTACAAAATCTGATGGAAGTCAGTTGGCTTTGACCCTTTATAGTGCACGTATCGCTCATTAACACATACACGATTGAAAGTGGCGTTGGTTTTTCAGAATGCTGCGATGTTGAGCATCTACTCAGACGCTTTCCATGTTACAAGAAACCTATGGGAAGTATTTTTTATCTTAAGAGTTTAACTCGCTTAAGAGTTTAACTCGCACGAAGCGTTCAAAGGAGAAAGTTAATATGTCGATAAGGAGCAATTCGCGGGTCGTCCATCAAACGCTCGAACTTGGCTAACATTCAAGCGTTTTTGGACTCTGATCATCGGATGAGTGTCCGAATGACTGTGGAGTCTATTGGACATTACAAAATTAATTTCGCCTCAAATCGTCACAGAGAAACTTCTATTGTTTAAAATTTGTGCCATGCTCCTGATTCATTTCATTGCGAAACCATCGTCGCAACGCTACTCCAAACATCTTACTGCCCCGATCTGTAAGTGTCGGATATTTTATATTCCCTGGGTTAAATTCCCGTTTAAAAGTTTGTTTTGAGTCAGTGTTTAATCATTTTGTCAATGTGAAGAAATTTCAGAGAAATGTAACGCATTTTTAAAATGCATTCCAGTTGAAGACTTCCAAGTGTGCGTCAATGTGTGGCAGAGTCGTTAGTAACGGCGTATTAATCCAAGAGACAGCTATATTCAAGAATATTGACTATTTTTAAAAATATCTTCAAATAAATGAATTTTACGTAGTCAGTCTCATTACTTTCTGGACAGACCTGTAGAAGACATTAAGTTTTGTTTATGAATTCAGTGTCATCATTAACACATTTGTTCGTAGAAAATGTGTTTTCATTGCAATGAAATGTAAGCTTAATATATATTTACGAAAGTAATTATTCTTTATAATCTTGTATTTTTCAGAGATTCAACAGATTTCACGTACACCTTTTACCACAGTGTTACCAAAACTCTAGAAAATATACTTGGAGGTTCATAAATCCCTAACACATTTTAAATAAATATAATTCTACTTGATTTAAGATATACATATACATTTAGAGGGCATCTATTTAAATTACTTTCACTTTTTAAAGTTCTATTCTTTTGAATTCCTTCATTTGTATTGAAAAGTATTATGATATTAAAAATAAAAACGAGTTTGAAAAAAAAAATAGTAAAAATTCCTATGATTTGTCTAAAAAATGACAGTTGCGCAAAACATAAAATAAGGAAAAATAATTGATACAATATACTATATATACGTATATATATATATATATATATATATATATATAAATCATTTTACGCAGAATGGTATATTTTAGATTTGAATTACTAATATAAGTTTGTTTGTGATAGTTTAGGAATCACGCGCTATTAAAGTAATATTTAAAAAAATTCGACTCTTTTCTAACTTCTTATCCCAAGAAAATGAACAAATATTATGATATCTGTATAAAAGAAGTAGAAAACCTGTAAAATAACACTGTAAATATGCATGCTAAATTTTATAACTTTTATAGTAAAAGTGCAGGATATGTCGTATTTTGCGGTGTTTTGCTTCAAAATGATAAAATGATTTCTGTTTCGTTCAGCCGTGTATTTTTAAAACTTTATAACTCAGGTTCTACTTACTCTAGAAATACGAGATTAAGTCAAAAATTAATCACATTTTTGTTCTACAACTTTATTTAACTAAGATACATAGGAATTTCTTTTCGTACAACATATACATTATTTTTCGATATAGTCTCCACCTTGGTCCAGCGAGCCACAAGCTTCCTTATGCCTTTCTGATAAAAGTTAGTTTGGTCGTGAAGTTACTTTGCACCGCATCCTGAACATCCATGTTTAAGACAAATCGATAATCTCTCAAACCTTCTTTCACTAATAGGCAAAACCGTGATTTATGCTTAAAGACGATGCCACTTCGTCTGTGGTAACTCGCATATGTACTGTAACCATCTCTCGAGCTTGCTGAATGTTGTGTTAGTGGTCGAGATTTAGTGTCGCCTAGCTACATCTTTTTTTAATATTGCGCTAGTTATCGCCAAGACGTTTAGAAACATATATAAATGCGGGGTCGGAAAAGATTTCCCGACGCGGTGGTATACACAGAAACATGAAATATAAGAAGTAATTGACTACTCATTTTTTATGATGAATACGCATGAAGAAAAGGAAAAGAGGTGAAAGATACTGCTCGGAATTTTATCCTCCGACATCAGTGCGGTACTCATTTATTATACATATAATTTACATTCATTACTAAAATAATTAATCACTAATACGGATTTTTTTAATTTCTGATTTTTCTGTGTATAACACTGCGACAGGAGAGTATTTCCGATTCATTATTGCTATAAGATTCCGAGTCATGTTGACGTACCCTATTCCTCCCAGAAATTTTGAAACGTGATACAGAAACACCTTAATAATTTCTACTGTATTATTATGTCTGTTGTAAGCCAGTCTAATTCGACAGTGATAACCAGTGATTAGAATATTGCTGCAAAAATGAGACTTTTAAAATTACAAATCACAATATAGATAATATTTTATTATACATTTTTTAAGCGCAATTATGTATAATTATTTATAATTCAAACAAAATTTACAAATTTACAAAATGTTTTTTGTATGTTCAATAGCAAATAGCCACGTCCTATAACAACAAATGCAATATATTGATTTACAACAAAAATCGTTAGTTATTTAAAACTAATATAATGTGTTAAGACCTCCTATAAATCTTTTGGCATTACTTTATCCTATCACCCATTCCTACACACTTATTACATTTTAAACTGTAAAATATGAGGAAGCGTACTTGAACCTTTCAAATGTACTTTAAATAAAAGACCGAGTGTACTTTAATTTTGAAACAGTTTTTTCTAACATAAACAATTTTGCAAAAGAAGCAGCCAAATTTCTCACTTCCCCTTTAACATATTGTAGCCATAACAATATTTGTAAAGCATGAAATATTGCAATAAACTTTTAAATTAATTTGCTGAGAGTATTTGCTTACACTCACATCTAAATTATTCGAATAATTTGTAGTAGTGTGTGAATAATATAAACAATATATTTACTAACAAGATAAGATACTAGGGTAAAAAAAAATGTATAATGTTGATAATTTTCAAAGCCGTATCGATAATTATTCTTCAGTACCTCCTTTAAGCCTTTCGGCATATGACTGTAATGTGATTGTGAAAATACTATATGAATCATTTTTATACTCAACAAATAATTTTTGAGAGACTTTAAACTGTGTTATTAGTGGATACTTCAAAATATAGTTTTGTAGAACTTTTTGTTCCAGTGGTGGACACTTTTAAAGGTGAAAGGATGAAACAAAACATGAAATGGATGAAAAAGGACATTTAATAAATAAAAGGCATTTTCTGAGTTATTAATACGTTAAAGTAACGAAAAATAAATAAACTTGAAAAATCAATTGGTAACAAATTATCTCTGAAATTTTAATGGCCTCTATAATATATAGTTTTAATTAAAATAATTCTTAACTTTTAAATAACATTTAATAACCACATAGTTTAATAAAGTTATAAATACCAATAACAGTCAGATTTTTTTAAGTGGAATTATGTGTGTCATTTCCAAAAAATATAAATATATCTTTAAATTTGGGATACAAATAACCTTTTTATGAGTACAATAAAGCATAATAAACAAATGTTTGACTCACTTATTAAATTTGGAAAAAATACGATACTATCACGGCGTATAATTAATTCTTTTGTGCCGTGATTAACTTTTTTTTTTCTTTTTCAAGAAAATTTTATTTTGCAATTAAATAAATAGTTTAACAGGTGAGCTGATAAAAATGTAGATACATGTAAGGAATGCAATGTGTAAAAGTGCTTAGTAAATAATAAGAATAGTTTTGTCTATAGATAATACCCAGTGTGAATGCACCCTTTGTGTGTGTGATCGATATAAGAATTCCATTTGGGATTTGGGTAAACAGAATTATTCTGTAAAATATGTAGAAATATCTCCCTTCGAAATGCAAAGTGAATGAATGTGACAAGCAGTGAATAGGGCATATGAGATTCTTTGTTCCATTTTCATGAGTTAAAGCATTCAGTTTTCTAAAACATTCTATTCTATCATTTTAATGCGTATTCTAAATTCTTAATCCGTGGATGGAATGTTAAGCTTCTTTATTCGCAAAGAAATGAGTTGGAAATTTCCGTGGGAAACAGCTGTAAAATGCCATCGATATCCGGGGAATGCC
Organism: Salticus scenicus; assembly: GCA_963930645.1. Classification (NCBI taxonomy): domain Eukaryota; kingdom Metazoa; phylum Arthropoda; class Arachnida; order Araneae; family Salticidae; genus Salticus; species Salticus scenicus. Next base: position 186,826,715 of record OZ005654.1, on the reverse strand, counting down.
TATTTCGTCCGGGCAGTGAAAAACTAGCATTCAAAGCTTCCTTTTTCTCTTTTCTTCTTTTATCTGAGTGGAGTGATAAACGTGTTTCTCGAAACACATGGCAGAACAGCTGATCGTTGGGGGTGTGTTCCTCTTTTTCCCCTATCTTTGACGTCAGTATAGGAATTACCATATGAGAGTCACGGGAAGGTGGTTCGCGGACCGTACCTCGTGGTATAGCGAAGTGGTGATTTGACGTAGAGCTTTTGGTGATGTATCAAGTGGGGAAGAGGGAGTGGCGACTGTTTACCCTCCCTGTCTGGATAAAAAGTGAGAAGTGGGAGAATAAAAAAAAAGACAGTAGATGTATTCTGGATTTTCGGATTGGAGGAGACACTCGACAGGGATTGCTATGATTTTTAGAGAGTGAGCGGAAGGAAGTGGGATTTTGCGGAGACAGTTTTGGAGTTTCTCTCGCTATCTGGTCGTTGGCTGATGGAAATGAGTGACGTCGTGCGTTTGAGAATATAGCCGTTTTGAGACTTGTCGTAATGTTGATATAGCAGTGAGTTTGAAAAAGGAAGAAGAAGGAATTAGTCAGTGGTATATGGATGTGTTTAAAGTATGAGATTTGCAGTTTTTGTGGCTAAGAAGGTATGTTTGTTTGTTAGTGAAAGAAAGCAGCGGAACTGTAGTAATAGGGCTAGTTTCCTCTGGCGTTTTGCAAGAAGTGAAGAGAAATTAATGTCGGCTTGAAGGAAGGATGGCGATTATATTCGCGAGTGTCTGAGATGTGTATGGGACACAGGACGACAGTTGGATGTGTTGAGGAAGGACGGAATCTACTGGTGACTTGCTGAAGTGTGCTGAATAGTGACTCTGCATTGTCTCTCTGGATGATCCTCGATGTCTTGTGTGAGACGCCTCCCCCTATTCTTGCTTTACTCCAATCTCGACCTTACTGAAACAGCTAAAGAAAAAATACTCATGTAAGTTGAAATATCATTATGCCTTTCACCTTCCTTTTTATTGTATCTATTTTAAGTTTTTTAAATATATTAGCTTTCTTTCATCAGAAAGGCCACCTAGTAACTCCCCTTAAGGACTGAGTTTGTACGAAGGCCATAGATGGTTGTTTTTATGTAATAACTGATTTTTCTCAGAGGTATAACAGCTTATTTGTAATTACTGTTGATGTCGTCTTTCTGAAGTATAAATTAATGTTGCTAGATTAACTAACTTGTATAGCCCTGTTTAAATAATGTACTAAAATCCAATTTTAGCTCAATTAAAATTTGTGCATTGTAAAAATCAAATTTTAGTATCTGTGTTTTTTTTTTTTTTTTTTTTGGAAGTGTACAGTGTAAATTAATTTTATTAGAGAAACCTGAAATTTTATACTCCTGTCTACGGGTATTGTTTTATCCATTTTCGAGCCTTGGTTTGTTTTTTCTCAATTGAAGGATGGCTAATTATAATTCAATTAAACTTTCTTTGATTAAATTTTAGAAGATAATTTTTTGAGAACACAACGCGAACTTAATTTTTGTTGTTTGTCCTACTATACGATCAACTTACCCTTTTAGTACCAATGAAAATTATAATTTGTAAATTTAAATATTTTTATTATTAAGGAAATAATTACATTTGCTTTTATGTCGTTATTATTTAAAATCTAGTAAATAATCACTACTTTATGTTTAAAGTTGAAACAAAAGGCTATTTAAACTTAAGGATTATTATTTTAAAAGTTAAATAGATTTAAATTAAAATTAAAAACTTAACATAAGATATAATCATAATAATACCACTGGGTCTAGCCTTAAAATTCAAATGAACCAGAAGTAGAGAAGTTTGTTCATTACTGGTCATGATGTCATTTTATGATAACATCATTTGATCACTGATAAAAATATTTTCCATTAATATAAAATTAAAAATATAGCACAATAAATGAATTCTGCACACTTGTTTTAGTTTTACCAAAGCAAATGGTACATAAAATTAGTAAAAAATAAGCAGCGACAAAGCAAGCAAAATGTTATTCCATCATTCAAAACTGCAAGCCGACAAAATGAGAGAAAGTACTTATTTCAGCTACATTAGTCTTATTCTAAAACTAAATGCTAGAAATTTTTGAAGTTTAAGACATTATTAACATTAGAGGCCTCTAACACCAGCCTTAAACCTATGCAACAAACATAAAATTTGTTTTCAGTTACTTTAAATTTAAAAGCATCCATTACTGGTAGGGGCTCTATATTCCTTTAACCCTGATTAAATTTAGTACATAAAACAATAAAATAAATATTGCACAAATTGAAGCTCATTTCGAACTGTATTACATTCTACTAATCTATCCGAATTCTTTTATTACTCTTTGTATACTTTCTTCTATGTTAAAGAAATTTTATGATAATATCTACTTTTGTAATATAAAATATATGATCAATTCTTTTCATTAGAGAAGAATAGACAAGTCAAAAAGGTAAACGTGGCACTTCCCTCATAGATGTAGTGTATTTGAATTCTATATTTAATATCTTTAATACCTTCCGATTTCCATAAAATTTTCAAGTAGCATTCATATATAAATTTAGAATATTGAGTTTAATATTCCTGCTAAAATTTATCCTTGAGTTATGCTGATAATAGACTCACACACATACAGAGATAGATACGCATAGACCATCAGCTAAAAAATGATTTTTAGATTTAGGAAACCACAAAAGGTGTAAATGTAGAAAATATCAATTTCAGAAACCTGTTCTAAAAATGAGAATTTTCCTACTATATACAGTGCGTTGCATGAATGTATACGCAACTTAGCTTTAAGAATTAGAATGGTATAGGAGAAAAATAAAAAAAATATGAATAGGTGACCCTTGATGCAAACTGTATGTGTATTATTCAAGAAATGAAATTACGAGGCAAAACAATGAAAAACCAATATGATTTTTTTAAAAATAATTTTATTGAAATTATGACAAATATACATGTTGCATGCATTTAAACGCACATGTAAAAAATGAATAACTGAGTAACAAATACTGTATCTAATACTTTGTAAAGCCACCATGGGCTTCTAGAAGATCCAGTAAACGCCTTGGCATTGACTGATATAGTGGCATGAGGTCATCCAAGCTGATTGTCTTCCAAGCTAACAGAATTGCCAATTTTAGTTCATCTTTCGTGTTAAACTGCCTTCTCTTTGCGTAAACACGGCGAACCAGATTACCCCACAGGTTCTCCATTATGTTTAAATCTGGGTTTTTTTAAGGGGCAAATCCAGAACTTTAATTTTATTGTCACGGAACCATTTTTTCGCGATATGTGCTGTATGTACAAATGCACAATCTTGTTGAAAAATATAATTTCTTCCAGATTTTTTGACTGCTTGACGGCGAGGTTCCTTGTGAGCAGCTGGACATAATCTACAGAGTTCATAATGTTCTCCACGAACTCCAATTCGAAAGTCTCTATAAAACCTATGGCTGCCTACACCATGACAGACCCACCTCCAGATTGACGTTTTGAACAGCACATTTCTTCGGTTATGATATCGTGCCAGTAGCAATGAAATCCGTACTGGCCATCGAGATTAAACTTTTTTTTTCATCTAAGAAGATGAATTTTTCCCAATTAAGTCCATCTAGAATCCATTTTCTTGCCCTTTCCAACCGCATATCCTTGTGGGTTTGAGTGAGGGGTGGTTTCTCCTTCATTTTCTTAATGTTGCAGCTTTGATAGTTCTCCATTTGGCTGTCCGATGAACACCCAGCTTGTATTGAGCCTTTATTTTCGCACAGGAAATATTCTTATTCTTTGCAGTGTTGCATATTCGCCATTTGTCTTAATTGGTGAGCTTTCCTGTTCGCTTCTTATACGCTTTTTCCCCATAATTTGCTCCTTTCTTTATATAATTTGCATAACACACTCACTTCTTCCGATTCAGCGCCCTATTTCGCGATTGCTAAAGCCTTTGCCACGCATAAAGTCGATTTATATCCTCTCGTCTACTGTCAATGTTTTTCCTTTTGCCATCCTGTACAAACTCCGTAAATTTTGCACTCAAGCATTAAAACTGATTTTAGAGAATTTTAGCAACACGACTATTTGTGTTTTAATTTAATTCCAGCGGCTCTGTTAAATTTTAAACGCAAAATACAGAGTGTGTTTAATTTCGTGCAACAAACGAAAAAACAGTGAAAAATAAGAAAATGCTTAAACGTTGATGACATAAGCTTGCATGATCCTAAACATACTTGCTCAAAGTACCTTATTCAGTTGTTAGTCATATGCAAGAACTGTAAATCGCATTCCTTCTTTGAAAAATTAAAAATTCTATTTCTGGTTATTGGAAAAGATGCATTTATATTCATGAAACGCACTGTATTGTTAAAAGAATATAAAAAACCGAACATGGATTATTTTTAAAAAAAACTAAAAAATGTATAGTTAATTTACTTAGTTTTTAATCGATATATTTTAAAACAAATAATCCTAAATCCTAAATTAATTTCTTTCATTAAATTTTGTGGCTGTGTATGTACTTATCGAAAAAAAATATATAAAAACTTCAGTATTTGATCAGCTTTTCAATAAAAACTTTTTATGAGTTAAATCTTTATGCTACATTTGGTTTTATATTAATGCTATAAAAAGCAAGAAAAATTGCGTTGTCAACAAATGCACAGCCAGCTTAGTTATATTTAGAGTATCATAAACGTTTGAAAGACAAAAAGTATAATTTTCAAAATGCGTTTCATTTAATCGTATTTATATAACATTTCATAAATTTCTTATTGTGCAATTTACTTCAAGCAGAAATATATGAAGCCAAAATTATTTAACGTTGCATTTTAAACTCAAATATTTTTGCGTAAATTCCTTTTATAATTTGTACTTGATAATTTATGATTTATTAATTATATTAATGTACTAATGAAGTATATTAGTATAGGTTACATACTTACGAATCAAGTATAAAATCAATATTATAAAGAATGATTTTGAAATTAATTGTGATTTTTTTCTCTTGATTAAAAAAAAAATAATAATAATAATATGACATTAGATTAAAAAGAACGTGTAGCATTACTTGTATAGTTTGTTTTTTTAAACAATTTCATTTATATAATCTTAAATTCGTTATTTAAAAGCATGCAGGCGATTTTAATATTGAAATTTCCCTAAGCAACTTATCACTTTAGTAATAATTTAACAAAAATATATCTGGTTAATATATGAACAAAATAAATATATTTTAAGCACAAAATATACGCTGATTACCTGCTATTGAATTATGTGGTATATATTAAAATGTATGTATTTATCATTATTACTCTTTTATTATGTTTATTATTAAGATTTTAAACATTATCTTAAAATTTATTATACTAGACTAAGCTGTTTTTCTTGGATAATGTGGCCTTTATATTCAATATCCGCTTTACTTTATGGATTACATCAATGAAGAAAACATTTGTTTAAGAAATAGAATATGATAAAGTAACTTCTAAGAAATAATAATAAGTGTTTTGGTCCAACGCTTTGTTTATACAGAAATAATATCTAATAAATTCTTTCTCGTAAGAAAAAAATTCGATCATGTATTCATAAGATAAGAAAAAGGAATATTTTAACTATTTATAAGAATATATTTAGTTTATAGGATATATAGATATTTACAAATAATTTGGTAGGTTGGTTGGTTTTTTAACGTCGCACTTGCACTGCGCAGTAGGTGGTTGTCGATGGTCTGGGACGTACCCCTAAAGATAGTCCGGAAACATGCCATTACAAATTCGACCTTCCACGGAGGGGATAGTTCCCCCGTTTGATTACCCCCAGAGGTATAATTACGAATATTTAGATGGATAAATAATTTAAAAACTAATTAATTTTAAAATACTCTACTCATTTTAATGGTAAACAATCTTGTACGGCACTCGTGATTTTTAGCTTACTCTACATTTCAATAATATAAAGGTAGATTGCATATTATTAAGTCGCAAGATCTGTATGTTAAGATTCAAACTACTTTAAAAACAATCGAAAATTAATTTAGGAACAGTTTGCTTGATGCAGCTTATAAATGTTAAATTATACCTACTATTTTTTTTTCCACAGACGTAATGTATTTGAATTATCTTGAGTGTCCCTGTACATTACACATTTTCTCGATCTCAACGAAAAGTTTAGTGTAGCATCCCTATATATGATACAGATTCCGAATACCGAGATTGGACATCCTGCTACTATTTGATCTTGATTAATGACAGTCATATACACAGAGAGACCAACCGCTAAACATGTTTAAAATGTTTCCAAAAAAACATGTTTCGCTCTCAATCCGAAATATTTTTTTCAAATTTAGGGCACCTCAAAACGTGCAAATATGGAAAAACTCAATTTCAAAATTGGTCCGAAAACAATATTTTCTGTACCATATATGCGGGTAAGAAAAAGTAGAAATTCACGGAATTTGTAAATCACACAACGTAACATTCTACTTGTATGCAAATACAGAGTCTTATTAGAATATTCAAGACCAATCTTAATAATATGCAGATCAATAATCTGTTGTATTGTATAAGGATACACTTTTAACTTTAATTAAAATTTAGTTTAACTTTTGTAAGTTTACTTAAAATTATATCTTTATGGGGATTTTTAATATGTATATGCATGAAAACAGTAATCTAAACGTCAAATATAAAATCACAAGACCGTGATTTAAAAATATATACATATATTAACATAAAAAAATTTGAAACTGAAAAATAGTCAGAATACTCACATGATAATGAAAATTAAAAATATCTAGAGGAAAATATATAATTTGCATAAGATTAAATAAGAAGCTAAATAATAATAAATACACACAAAATTAAAAAATAAATATATCGCTTCAGAGGCGAAAAAGCTTTAAAAAGAGCATTCAACCTCAAAATAACGTTACATATCAGCAATTTAAATTTCAAAACCAAGTTAATCGCCCCATCTCGTAGAAAACATGAACACACAATCTTACACACAAGCGATAAAGTGTAACATAACTTAATTTAAAATAGTTATAACAATGTGGAATACCAAAAAGACAACATTTCTTGAACGTTTAACATAGCTGCCAACACTCTTACGTAGTTCTGCAGTCCCCGCCTACTTTTCTACACTAATCTTTTGTTAGAGGATTTTTCTTTTTATTTAATCGTAGTTAGATTTGGAGAAAATTACTCTAAAAATAAAGTGGTGTGGGAAAAGGAGATGTACAAAAAGTATTACAGAATATTAATTAGAATGTTGGCAGGTATGCGTTTAGTTGTATTCTGTCATTTACATTTATGAGTCCTATTATTTTAATATACACAGAGTGTTTCATAAGCTCAACGACAAACTATAAGGGAAGACAGGACGTATAATAAGGATTCAGAATTAAAAAAGAGACTATGGCAGTAAATGTCATATTAATCTTTTAGAAATCGGGTGTTTATTGTTATGTTTTCATAGACGTGGGCGGGGCTTTGAAAGTTGAATATTTTACAAACATTTTTTTTTTTTTTCTCTCAGTTTATTACGTAAAAGAATATACTTTGTAATTATTCTGTTTTTTATATATGTATTTAAAAAATTACTGATTGTAATAATACGAGTATCGTGTATGATTTTCTGATATAATAGATATCACAAGATTTTAAAATTTATAAGTTAGCTGCAGGTCCAAATGGTCAAAATGCTATCGTACTCATGTGCCCTATGGCTTTCACAGGTGATTTATTATTATTATTATTATTTTCCTACCACTATTTGTAGTACAACATAAAATTATCACAAATGCAGGCAAAGTGTAGAATTACCTTTGAAAATATATTATAAATATTATTTTTTCGAAATAGTGGTACCAAAAGTTTCTCAGCACACACTTGGAGATTAGTGTTAAAATAAAACATAGAAATATCTGACGCATAAGGGTTAACATTAAGTTGGTAATCATGAGCTTTTATGTAAGTCAAGGCAGATTAGAGAGAACTATGGTGGCCACGGAAAACTTGCAACCAGAAAATCACTTTCGCAATCGCACTATTTTAAACATATCGGAAAATCAAGCATTAGTCACTCTAAAAGTTTGCCAAGTACGTTGGAGGGGTGTTTTTGTCACCAAAGTGTTTGTAATTCGAGTAATTGTCGCGCGGAAAATAAATATATAGTATTTTAGAAATGTAAAACTATATGATGGTAGACATGCACTTTATGCTACATTGTTAGATGGAAATGCACATGCACAATAAACTAAACGAATATATTAAGAACAGTATTCACAGAGGAAGGTATCGGATCATCTTAACCATTTAAAATTCGTTCCTCTACTTTTGGGACACACTGTATAAAAATATTTATATATATAAACGTATACAAACAAATTAACAATTAGTAGTAGAACATTAGGATATTATTTAATAACAGGACATTAAAAACCAAGAAGTATATAATTTATTACATTTTTTGTTAAATATTTAAGACAATCTGATTTATAAATAATATTGAAAATTGCATCAATATAATTAATGGAAAATTATATAATATGTAGAAAATAGAAAACGTGATGTTATTTTTTGTAAAATAAATCAAATATATATTATTATAATATAACTAGTACATTTTATAAAAATTATGAAATTAACCATAAATAAATTTAAAATGATAATCAACTTCTATTGGAAATTACAATATAAATTAAAATAATACATGCCCCTTAATATATATTTCGTACATAATACTCTTTAATATATATACAATTATATATATATATACAGTACTTGAAAACGTCATAATGATTTTTGATATTTTTTCAGATGTTTAATAAAAATTAACATCAACATAAAAAAAAAAAAAAAAAAAAAAAAAAAAAAATCCAATTTAATTTAGCAGCTATTTATTTTAAATTAATATTATTTAAATAAAAATGTATAGACATGTTTAAACATAAAATATTTTTAAATTCAAATAAATGGTAAGATAAATTGAAAATATTATCACTTCATTATAAATAAATATTTTTTTCGTTATTTTAATTAAAGTGGAACTATATGACAGGCATTCAAGAATAAACTATATTTAAGATAAAGATTTTGCATTTCTTAAATTACATACAGAATTAGAAATTCATATAACCTATATTTATTTAATTGGAAGTACAATATAAAGGTTCATTTCATATATTTAGAATGAAAATTTTGTGCAAATTTAAATAAAGTTACGGTAATTAAAGTAAAACTCATTTTTTTTTATTATAGACTCAATATCTAATATTGAACATTATTTTCATTAAAACATCTTTTAAGAACAATATTTCGATTACAGTAATGTAGTTCTAATGGAAGCTTAAAAATAATGAATTTTGAATTACTTGACTATTTAAAGCGTCAGTTCTCAAAATGTATATGACAATAAAAATAAACTTCCAAACCTAAAAATTTTTAGTAATAATACATAAAAAGAATTAGTTGAATTTTGTTTTGTAAAATTAGTGTAATTTTTATTAAAGTTTATAAGAGATTTTGTGAAATATTAAAAAAAAAAATAACGATAACCATAAAATTTATAGTAACGTAGCAGAAAAGTAAGCATTTTCATGAAAACAATTAAAAATATTGAATTTTGAATAATTTGAGCAAATAAAATTGTTTATTTAAAAAATGTATAAATGACAATATAAAAATATTTCAAACTTAAAAATATTGTAAGTAATAATTAATATAAATAATGATTTTTATTTTTTTAATATTTTTGAGAATTTATTAAAATTTATAATACATATTATAAAATATTCAACAAAAACCACAACCATAAAATTTAGAGACGCATAACCATAAAAAAAACATAAAAAAAAAAAAAAAAAACTATTAAGTAATACGTCGAAGAGAAAGTACAAAGATATTCCCTTGTACAATATTTTTTTTAATAATAAAACACAAAATCTTCAGTTAATTTTTTATTAAAAACATTTTTATTTATATATGTATAAATATGGAGAAGAAGTATTTTAAAAAAAAGTAAATGCATAAAGTTCAATATTAAATTGAAAACTTAAAAAAAAAATATATGAGTAGCTAATATTGATTATTTATAATCTTAGTTCTTCAGCTTAAAGTGGATAAAAGGATTAAATAGTTGAAAAGCTTATTTTAAGCCATGAAACCATTAATTATCTACAGCAAAGTGATTTTATTTATAGTTTATGTAATCTGGATTGTTATAAATTTCGTGAAAAAATGCCTTTTCTTTGTGCAGTATTTTAATTTTTACTTTCTTCTATCTTCAATAGAAGAAAGTATTGGATTCGTAAAAATTTTCGATTTCGGGTTTTTGACGGATTTACACGTTTTGAGAGATGTAGAACACGATTTTACCATTTTTAGTAAATGTCTGTCTGTCTGTCTGTCTGTCTGTCTGTCTGTCTGTCTGTCTGTCTGTGTGTGTGTGTGTGACAAAATTTTGTGGCAACTGTATCTCTGGAACTACTGCACAGAATTTCATACAAATTGGTATGTAGTTGCACCTTGACATAAATTAGTGCCTATCAACTTTTGGTAAAAATCGTCTTACAGGTTGCGTTGCCATCCCGCTTTTTCTAAATTTTCAACAGGGTGATAAAGGCAAAAATTTTCAAGATGGGTATCTTTCGAAAGGTCTCGTCAGTACCTTTAAAACGAATGGTTGAACTATAAATCTGTGATAATTTAAAACAAAGTTATCGATTTTTTTTACTTTTTACGAAAAAAAACTTAGAAAAAAAATCTTTTTTTTTTCCTCTCTCCCCTTAATTTTAACAAACTCCCACGGTTTTCATGTTCTGACAAACTTGAACTAATTTTTGCTTTTTTCCCCTAATTTTGTGAAAGTCCTACGGTTTCCGTGTCTTGACAAACTTTAACATATTTTTGCATTTTTCCCCTAATTTTGTCAAAGTCCCACGGTTTCCGTGTTTTGACAAACTTTGGGTAAAATGTGAAAATTATTCTAAATTTGTCAAAACACGGAAACCGTGGGACTTTGACAAAATTGGGAGAGAAATGCAAAAATTTGTTTAAGTTTGTCAGAACACGGAAACCGCGGGAGTTTGATAGAATTAAGGGGAGAAGAAAAAAAAAAATGTGGGACTTTGATAAAATTTTGGGTAAAATGTGAAAATTTGTTAAAGTCCCACTTTTTTTTTTTTTTTTTTTTTTTTTTTATTATTGTTGCTGAGTGAATTTGTATAGGAAAAGATAGAAGAAAGTCATGTGGTGGCCACAACATACTAGTTTTTCATTATATTCCTGCTCTTTCTTTTATTATATAAAATGTAAAAAAAAAAAAAAAAAAAAAAAAAACTTGATAATCCCGGTAATACTTTTCGTCTTTAACCTTTAAATTTTAAATATAAAAACAAAATTTGTCGAAACTAATATTCCTTTTACACTGAATTAACTAACGGATAATTCAATAATTGAAATAAAATATAAACAAAACTTTGTAAAAACACCACGCATTGCAAAAATAAAAATCAAAATTTGCAACAATTGTATCGGGTCAAAATTAAGTTACAACCGTTCATGAAGCGAATAATGTAGGCACACGTGCGGAACAGCCGCATAAAGTTTATATTAAATTTTGCCTTGTATTGATATTTTTTTAAAACTTTCGCGCAAGAAAAATAAATAATTTGTCAATATTCTCCATAGCAATTCAAAGCGTTATTTGGCAAACGTTTGCAGGTTCATTGCTGATGCACAAAAGATTTTCCATAATTCTTGGCGGAAAATTGATTTTTAAGACATTCATCGCATGACAGAATGCAGAATAGCCGATACATGTAGGATTTATGTCAGGTGAGTAACTAATACATGACAACTTTTGAATCAAACATTTTTTCTTTAAGGTTTGGATTTTCTCCCGTTTGGAATGCGCTCCAACCTCCGTAAAAATTATGATGTTTTGTGAAGTAAACCACCACAAAATATTGATCCTTTTCTAAAATTGCTATTTTTTTTTTTTTTTTTTTTTTTTTTTTTTGCGTAATAAAAGTGCTTTTTATTACCACTCACAAGCATTGCTCGTTCTCCATATTGTAAGCTACACTATAATGCCTAACATTCTTAACATTTAACCGTTAGGTTGAATTTTTAAAAGATGCTTTACTGCAATGATGTTTATGACCACTGAAAGAAAATGGGACAAATATCGACGTATCTGAGAAACAATAAACGTGCATAAATGTTCACATGGTGGTCCTTCCTCTTTGTAGCGGTTTCCTTATCTAAATATTAACTTTAGTAAGCAGTGGCTTATGTTTAAAAGCTCCAAAATTATACGTGTGTTTGTCTAGAAGATATAGTTTGATTCAAATAATGATAATCCGGCATGTTTGTACGCACAAGCTGTTCTCTAACGACATCTTTCAACTAACAGTTTGGATACATTTATCTGTCGATCTCTTTAGCCCAGTTGCCCAGAACAAGATTCAATAGTTTACTTTTTGTGCCTTTTACACTGCAAAATCATCTGATTAATGGTGTACAACGGTATTTATAAGGTTTTTAATATTTTTTGTTTGCTTTGTGCTAACTTATATTATCCCACTATACGCCATTTATTTTTTTTTTTATTTTTATTTTAAGTTTCTTGGTACCATTGGTTCAAGGCATCTTCTTTTCTTCGACAGACAGTTATAATAATTATACCTAAAAAGCTTTCACATTCATTTAATTATATGTAACACATTAACATTTAATCAAATTACTATGCATTTATGATTTTTCTGTATATTTTTCTGTAAATATATGGTATAAGTTTGTACATTTTATAAACTCCTGCTTAAAAGTTTAGCAAGATTTGCAAATGATCAGTTATTTTCAATTTAATATCTTATCTTTCGCTGAAATGTTTTCAAACATTTAACATCTTATCTCACTTTGAAATGTTTTCAAACATCGGACATTTAAAGAACAAGGTTTTTTCATGTTTTTCAGTGAAGATTGGTTTAAGACAATATTTAGGGGGCCGGTAACAAGTTGAGCAATTTCAGTAATGTTTGTGATCACCCTATATCTCTAAGTGTACGAAATGATCTGTAAGTGTACGATATGTTAATACAGACCCAGTTCAATTTGTACATGCATTTCTGTGATGATGTTATATAAATAACGGCGATATAAGCTTTTATTTTAAAACTCAAAAATAAATAATAAATAAATAAATAAAAAATCAACATGTTTTTTATTTATAATACAAATGACTTCCACATTCAGATAAGTTGGAAAAACACTTTTAGTACAATATACTGCAATCGAAATACAAATATCTTAAATATCTCATGAAATATGAGCTTTTTTATGAAAAATGTTTTCACTCCGCACTTGAGAAAGATAGAAAAAAGTATATTGCATAGGTTGAAAGCTAGATATATTGGACAATTTTTGTCAAAAGTGTATTTGAATAGAGTAAAAAGTAAGCAAATTATACGAAAAAGAACGAGCTAGATTTAAAATATTTTCCAAGAGTTGGAATTTCTTAAGAGTTTTTTCACATGATCCGTAATTAGTTTAAAGATCCAATTATTTTAACCCCTTAGCAAAAGTTATTTTTTGTGAAAAACCCCTTATAAGCTTAATTCTAACATATTTTTGTTTATTTACTGAGATTTGTGAGATAATAAGGGTTTATTTTATTTTATTTATTTATTTATTTATTTATTTTATTTTATTTTTATTTTACAAAAAAAAAAAAAAAAAAAGCATTTGCTAAGTGGTTAAAAATAACTTAATTTTTAAATTAATTACGTGGAATGTGATAAACCCCTTAAGAAATTTCAACTCTTGGAAATATCTAAAATCTAGCTCGTTCTTTTTCTTATAATTTGCTTAATTGTAACTCAAATTTTTATTCAAATGAACTTTTGATAACAGTTGCCCAATATATACTTTTGCCCAATTTTTACTTTTAACCTATACAATTATATATATATATATATATATATATATATATATATATATATATATATATATATATATTGCACATGCGCAGTGAAAATATTTTCATAAAAATGTTCATATTTATTGAGATATTTGAGATATTTGTACTCTGATTGCAGAACATTGTTTTAAATGTGTCTTTCCAAGTTATCTGAAAGTAGGAATAATTTTCGTTAAAACTCTATACATTATAAATAAAAAACATGCTAATTTGTTTTGGAGTTTTAAAATAAATGCTTATATCTGCATTATTTAATATTCTATCGTCACACAAATTTATCCACAAATTAAACTGGGTCTGTATTAACATATCCTAAAGTTACAGTTAATTTCGGTGATCACAAACGTTATTGATTTTGCTCAATTTGTTTCCGGCCCACTAAATGGTGTCTTAAACCAATCTTCACTGAAAAACATCAGGAAGACCCAGTTCTTTAAATATCCAATATCTGAAAACATTTCTTGCAGAGATAAGTTTTTAAATTGGGAAAAAAAAAAAAACTAATCTTTTGCAAATCTTGTTAAACTTTCGTACCAGATCTTAGCGTCTGATTTGAGACTATATTTAAGGACAATAAATTTGTCTTCTTTAAGTTGTTTGAGAAAATAACTTACATTAAATATTAATATAATATATTAATATTCAACGTTAATATATTAATATTTAAATACCAATATTAATAAATATAATAAGGTGAAGATCCTTGCAAAATAAACTCTTTATGGGTATCGAGATTTTTTAGTCATCACTATGAGGTTAATTTTACCTTCACACTCCTGTATCAACATGCTTGCAGCTGAAAATATGTAAATGGAAAAAACAAAAACAAAGATAAGACATGGAAAATTCAACAGTTTGTTTTTACGTTTTAATAAATGAGTAATATTGCCACTAGAAGTATTATGAATAAAACATCACTACATAGAAGGGAGATATGTGCGGAACTTGTTTTTACTAAAAAACACTAACATCAATTGTGCTAATTATATTAATAACATATAATCTCTTCTTTGTATTAATTTCAAATGCAATTCAACTTGACCTAGAATTTGATAGTAGACACATCTGGAAACTCTCCAAGAAAAAACGCTATAGAAAAAGTTTTAATTACGTTAAAAATAAATCTCTGCAACATTTCTTTAAACTTTCACTAAAATGTTATTTATTTTGTGAAATTAAGGTTAATTATTATGAACGTTTAAATAGTTATATCCTTTTATAATTTATGGAAATTATAAAAATTCAGATTTTAAAAATTTATTTAAAGTTAAATACTATTTGTAACGTATGCAAAATTCGTAGCACTATTATTTTACATCATATCAAGATTACAGTTTTATTTTAATTAAATTACTTATGCATTATACATTTCTAAAAAACAGAGAAAAAAAAAAGATATACGCTATCAACCTATTAGTATTTGGACACTTTCAAATGTAGATGTTTTGTCAAATATCTAGAAAAGTTCTTTAGGGAATCATCTTAATACTTTGGGAGCATAAAGAACATGTTATACCTCATATATCTTAGCAAACGTTTCGGCCTAAAGAGGAAAAGCGGACCAGTAAAAAATTAAACAACCAAAATATTTCGGATCATCCTGTAGAAAGTAATGCCTGAAATTCGGTTTGCCTTTAGCATATAATTAGCAGGATTCTTTTAATTATCTATATAGAAATGTTTTTGAGGCTACTACATATATTCATGGGGATATAATGTTTTTATTAAATTTGCAAATAAAATTACCACTTTTATATTTATGACACGTATTAGACCCAGTGCAATGTCATTTTTAGGAAACATGACATACTACAGTAGGCACAGCATAGTGTAATCATAATGCAAAAATGCTAAACAATTTACAAACTATGAGAATTTTTATTATATATTTTTAAACTACGCATGCGCTAACTTAAAAAAAAATCATTTGCATAATTTAATAGCCAAAGGTATTGGATTACTTATAACAAAACCCCAATTCAGTATCGTGTAAACTGAATGATTTATGAGAGATATAATAAAATGAATTTCAGTTTTTCTCTCTCTCTCAAAAAAAAAAAAAAATAAGTAAAAAAAAAAAAAATAAATAAATAAATAAATAAATAAAACAAACGAATAAATAAATAATAATAATAATAATGGTTTTATTAATATTTATTCACAACCAGCGAACGTTGTATTTTCATTGATTGAATCAAAATACAAATGTGAGTAAAACCTCTTATAGTTTAGCT
Source organism: Salticus scenicus (assembly GCA_963930645.1). Lineage (NCBI taxonomy): Eukaryota > Metazoa > Arthropoda > Arachnida > Araneae > Salticidae > Salticus > Salticus scenicus. The sequence goes on along the minus strand of OZ005654.1, from coordinate 186,810,486 downwards.
TTTGTTTTGAGAGAACTGATATTCTGTCCATTTCATCTAATATGCTTTTTTCATAAATAATTTTTAAAAATCTGAAAGAGGTAAAAGAATACTTTAATAAGAAAGACACTAATAATAATTAAGAGGCATATTTTATAAAGGACTTTCCAAAGAGTTTTAATACTAACTTTCATCTTAGTGTTTCTTGAAACATTTTCTTTATGGAATTAAGGAACGCAATCTTACATATTCTTAGTTTTAGGTTTTTAAAAAAATAAAAGCGGCTAAGATAAAAAATATGACGTCGTAAGTAATTAAGTTTCCATTCGAAATGTCACTTAATTGTTTTGCGTCAATTTTTTTTATTCCAAAACATTAGTCTTTTAACCCAAATATAAGATTCTAAGAAAATTTACAAATACTTCCCATTTTTATAAAGTTACATTTTTGTATTTGTCAGAAGCCGAAAAATCAAAATTATTATAAAAACGTAGATATTTCTTCTAGAAATATTTATAATAGAGTAAATACGTTTTTTAAAGATGCTATAATATTTTCAATACTAAATGAAAGAAAAAAATTCATTCTATAATTTTTTCTCTTGAACAATAATCCGTAAATATACATGGATTTTTTTCAACAACATCCATTTCAGTTGCATTTACACCACCGCTTTTGTTTAAAGGTGTTTTTTTTTATGAAATAAACGAAAGACAATAATATTGTTGCAAAGAAATTCTAAATATTTTTTATAGTTATAAGATTTTCATTAATACTACGCATTTTATGAATGTTTTTTAAATCAAAATTCTTTATATGTCAAAGGTTAAATCTTCATTTATACCAAATATACTTTTAAAATTTGTAAACACTTTAAAAGTGTTTTTGTTAGTATTAATATTAATAATCGAAGTAGAGTTAATTACATAGGAAATAAACATGCAATGTATTATGTCATTTAAATTTGCTTTTGTTTATGTATATATAATTATCAAATACAATTAAAAATGTGTGTATATAAAAAAATATAATAATGTGACATTTATCTCTTTTAAAGGTATTTTTATTATAAATGTTGTAGTGTGAAGAATCAAGAATATTTCAAAATCGTTATTTTACATTTTGAAACTTCTTACAAGTTCATAATTGTGTGGCATCTTTTAAATAATTTTAATTTTCTACGCAAAACGCATGACTATTATTTGCAGAGGCGAAATATAATGCAATAAGTTATATAAAAAATGCCACATTACATGTTTTCATAATACTGCATACTAAAGCAATTACGTAATTGATTAGTAAATTTAATCTCAGATAAAAAATAAAATCTGTAGAAAAACTATAAAGAACATTTGAAACTGTAGATAATCTGAAGGTAATTGGGACATTAAAATGTTTTAGGAAAAAAGTATATCTGCACATTTTGAATGCAAACTGTAGTTTTTCTGCAGATTCTTGTACCAATAACGTTTGAATTATCGTTTTTTTTTTTTTTTTTTTTTTTTTTTTTAGCTGGGATAAACAGTATTAGAAGAGGCTGATTAAATATTTTGAAACATTTAATAAATATAAATTAATTTGCATTGACTTAACTGTAATCTTTTTTTTTTTTTTTTTTTTTTTTTTTGAGGGCGGGGGTATCAGTGTGCTAAGTGAAAATGTGTTCAAAGAGATTGTGTGATGCAATGAAAACATTTACATAATTTTAATTTACAGTTTTGGATAGCGTGACGCAATAGACAAATCAATTTATTGAACTAGATAATTTCAATTTATAATATAAATTCAGTAAAAGTGTGATTATTCGACAGTATATTTGAAAATTAAAAGCATTATTTCAATGTGTAAATATACTTTATTCAACAAAACAAATGTAATTGTAATGAAATCTAAAAATAAATCTTTTAAAGTAACACTGAGGCCTCACAGAAATTATGTCATTTCTTTTAAAACTAATATTTTGAATTCACGAGGTGCAGAAGAAAAAGTATCAGGGAGTAAATTCTATATATTTTTTCGTGCTGAAGTTGAAAATATTATGTATACACTGTGATTTAAATAGAAGAAAAAAAGACAAATGATGAAATAGGAAAATCTATGTAATATATTTCAATTAATAGCAAAGCGTCACTCAAATTTGATATCATTACATTTAAGACCCATATTTCGTATTCATGTCGAAATAAAATGCTGCGTCACAAACTTTTAACCCGTTAAGGTTTTTTGTTCTGATACTATATACAATAATATTTTATTAATCATAAATGAATTTTCAATCAGTTCATGTTTTTCTTTCTATTCCCATGTTAAGACTTGCGGCTTTCATTTTTATAATAGATTTTTTTTATGTGGTAAAAATGCTTCTTTTAGACAAAAAACTCTTGATAAATATTATCCTATAAAAGTTTAAACTCACTTTTTATTTAGATTTTGCAAGGTGTGGTAATATCTACTTCTGATCAAAATTTGCCTTTCTCTGTTAGTAGAGATCCTATACAATAAATGCATTTATTTCAACCATCAAACCTGAAATTTAAGATTGTGTAATACATATTAATCGGTAAAATATTAATATTTATTTCATTTGTAAAATTATCATTTATGTAAAAATTTAAAATATACATTTTTAAATGTACTGTTATAAAATGTGACAGGTAATAGTGTCGAATGTTACATTTATAACATGATTGAACATTTAATAAATAATTAAAGTGCTTTATTCCGAAAAAATAAATTAATATAGATTTTCTCTTTTATTTTATACAAAATAAATTTATATCGTCTTTAATGAATGCTGTTAAAGCGAATAATGAAAAAAAAAATTATTCCATTTTATTTTTATTTTTATTTATTTATTTTTAAATCAAAAAGCATAGTAATATAATGCTGTGATTATGTATGGCAACTGAAGTATATTTGTGTTACTCTTAAAATTATTAACATAATTATGCTTGATATAATACATTATATACAACTTAATAGCTAATACAAAATTTATTTATAAAAATAACAATTAGTAAAATTTATTTATTAACTAATATATTTATTATTATTTATACATACTTAGACAGGTATATGGACACATACCTTAAAGAAACACGAGAATTAAATTTTTTTTACGGGCTAACAGGTTTGTTCTTAGATAAGTATTCATGATGCAGATATTTAATTTACATATATCAAAAAAATGATAACGTATAAAATTTCCATTCTGAAAACAATGTATATATATATATATATATATAATAGATTATTAATTACTTTTTATAGTGTAAGAAAAAATAAAACAGTCACCCAAAATAATTTACTACCTGAAATTTAGAATAATCCTTAATTAATTAAAGACGATTTAATGAATGTATTTATAGTAACAAAAATTTAATTAAAGCTACATCGCCATAATTAAAATTCTATCCTATTACTTATTCTGAAACGTAATTAATTATAATCATTATAACAAAAAAAAATTATTATTTTCATTTTTTTTTTTTTTTTTTTTTTTTTTTTTGTATTATATACTCATATGTTTAGATATTATAAAATATTCTCTTTTTTTTTTTTTTCCTTTTTTTTGTATCTTTTTGTTTGTTTCTTTTTCTGCAACAATTATTTCGGAATTTTTATAACATCGCATTAAATAAGAAGAAATGCAACAAAAAATTATTTTAGAAAACTAATAAAAATTCATCAGTAAATAATTAATGATGTTTTTTACTACGTTATAAAAAATTTTTCTTATCGTGTATATTACTTCTAAAACAGAACAAAAGAATTCAGATCATTCATCCGTGTTTTATTTAAAAAAAAAAAAAAAAAAAAAATACATTTTCGTGGGAAGATAATTAAAAAAAAATGTCTTTAAGTCATCATTTTGCAGAAAAGTTTGATAATTTGCAAATATTATGAATAAATAACAACCTTCAATATTAAAAAATAAATTCATGTTATGCTTATTATAGTTTAGTAGAAATAGTTTTTAAAACTTTGAACAGTTTAAACGTATTTTAATTTAACATAAGTATTTTCCTTAACAGAAAAGAAAATACATTTTTTGTGAGATAATTTAGTCGGAAAAAATGGTCAAAATAAGCAGTTCATTTCTTAATTACCTATTCAATTTATATTAAAAAATGTGATTTCGCCCGTTGTGACCAGGTCCACAAATTTTCGCAAATTCAGTTTATCCAGGATTGAAAAAATACAGAAATAAAACACAAGTTCGAAAGAAATAAGTATCAAAAGGGCTATGCAAAAATTGGTGTAAGGAAGAAAGGCATCTAGATATCGTTACAGAATATATATTATGTTAAAATTTTACAGCATGTTTGCAGATCAAATTAATATAAAATTTTTGCTGAGATTGAAGTCTATAAACCATTACACATTCAGCAATGAATATGAAAATCTATTCTGTAAGAGGCTCAATGTAATAAAGTATCACAAAATATTCGCTTCGGTGAAATATCGCAAAAATGTCCTCTGGATTCCTCGGTTCCTGATAGAAAGCCATTTATCTGATATATTACTTGAAGCCATATAACTTTCATACTATCGTATTTAGAAAAATTTATTTCCTTTCGAGATATTTCGAGATGCACAGTTAATGATAATTAATTATAATTGAAGGTATTTTTTGTAAATGTTGGATTAAAACTATGTGTACTAAAAACTAGTATGTTGTGGCCAACACAAGACTTTCTTCTATATTTTCCAATATAAATTCACCCAGTTCAAATAATTTACAAAAACTATTATTTATTAAAATTATCTACCATGATGAATACAGGCAATTTTCATCTTAGAGAAAAGTCACACTTAATATCCAAAGAAAGTTTAGCCAACATCTTAAAAAATGCGTTTTCTTAATGGTTATCTCATGTATAAAGTTTTGTTAAACGACATAGAAGTTGAAATATAGCATTCCTGTTCTCGGAAAAATCTGCACTATAGCAGCGCAACCTATTAGTAGATATACATCCAAACTGAATCGATATAATGTCTCATAATGGGTTTCTCACATATCAAGTGTTGTTTGATTATACGCATCGGACGGAACCTGAAATGTAATCTTTCCTTAAATTGAGAAAATTGCTATATAGAAGCGTCACCTGTTAAGCAATTAGTACCGAAAGTTCATTTGCAGTAACTTATGTCAAGGTGTATCCACATATAAATTTTTATGCAGTTTTGCGCAGTAGTTCCTGAGATATAACCATTCCTTAAATTATGAAAATTGCTGTACAGCAGCGGCACCGTTTCATCAGTTGACCCGAAAAATTGGTAGGCATTAACATGTGTCAAGATGCATCTACATATAACTTTATATGCATTTTTATGCTGTAGTTCCTGATATATAAACTTTTCTTAAATTGTGGAGATCGCTGCATGACAACACCACCTGTTTAGCGGTTGGCGACAAAGGTTGATAGAATCTGACTTATATCAAGTTGCATCTTTTTGAATCTATATGTATTTTTGTGCTGTAGTTCCTGAGATACAGACTTACATTAAATTGGGATAGCCACTGCATAGCAGTGCAACCTATTGAGCTGTTGATACCAAAATTTGATAGGCACTAATTTATATTAAGTTATATGTATATATGACTTTATATGAATTTTTTTGCTGTAGTTCCTGAAATATAACCTTTCTTTAAATCGGGGAAATAGCTGCATAGCAGTGCCACCTGTTGATTGGTTGACACCAGAAGTTGCACTAATTTAGGTCAAGGGGCATCTACATTTAAAACTATATGCAATTCTGTGCAGTAGTTCTTGAGATACAGTCGCCTCAAAATCTCGCAAAACGTATAAATCGACCGAAAACCTAAAGACGAAAATTTTTACGAATCCAGTGCTTTCTTCTATTGAATATAGAAGACCGTAAAAATATTAACTGACTCCGAACTTACTTTCTAGAACTATTTTATTTAGATATTTATACACTAAGGCATTACATTAGCTTCTTTCAGCTATAAATAGAAAATAGTCGAATTTCTGTACAGTAAAATTTAATTTATAACAATTTTATTGTGCATAAATTTAAGAATGTCTGTAACTTATTTGTTCCATGAAGATTATAATCTGAGTCTCTACAAAAATTCTTCTTCAACTAGCAAAAATGGCATTGTCCGTAAATTTCTTTTATTTGTATATTTAGAGCATGATTACACAGAAAATTAAACTGAGTTTTAAAATGAATTTTTATTTAATTTCTACACGGTGTTAAATGTTTTCCCTGATATAAAGAGTTTCTCTGTAACCGTTAAATGTATTTCCTGTGAAATCTTTAACAAAAAACTGTAATTATTTCTTATGTTTTCCTTTACGAAAATGTTTAAGATTTTGTCCTATTTATGTAGCGATTTGTACAAGTTACATTGTTATGCTCAAATAACTTTTCCCTCCATTTATTTTAGTACTGGACTACACCCTTTATGATTGCTTTATATTAATTCAATTCGTTTGAAATGTAAGTTCAAAAACTTTTACTTTACATATTTTATAACTTTTAAAAACGCAACATTTTTAGAAAATCATCGATTATACGCGTAATTTATATATAAATCCTTTAACTCAAATAAATAGTTTAAAATAATGATAAGTAACATAAACAAGAAATAAATTTTCGTTCATACTTAGTTTTTTGTATCTAAAAATAACTTTAAAAGCAGGATAAATATTTTATGCTATATTTTTTTTGTTTTATATTTGTTTGTAAATGATTATAAAATATTGTATATAATTTTTACAGATACACGATACGCAAAATTTATTAATAAAACTGATTAATTTTATTAAATGGCATTTGAATAGTTCTTGTTATAATACGGAGTAATTACGTAATTTTAAGTGCATTAAGCATTAACATGCATACATACATATTAGCATACATAAAAAAAAACTTTAATCTTTAAATGTTTTATTTTTATACACAGTAGATATTTTTATAATTTTCCGATATTTACTATTACATACATCTGTCAAATGGGTAACCTCTACTACCAGAATTTTTCCCTGGTTCAATGGATAGTCGAGTTAAACTGAATTAATTAATTCTTTAGGTGCATACTTTTAATACAGATTATATATTTTTTTTATTTAAAATGTATTTTTAAATTAAATGTGAGGGAACCCGCATTTCTAAAATTAAACTGAAAATTTTAATTGTAAAATAAGTAAAGAACATTAAACAGAAAAAATATACATTTATGCTGCTAAATTTCAAATATACATTATGTAGATGTGTAATTATGAATAACAATTCACGATAATTGGAAATTAGAAATATAATTTATAATTAAAAAAAATTAAAAATTTAATATATATAGAGTTTAAAATTTAAATAATGATTTAAATCAAACCCGGAAAAAAAAATATTAAAAAATGTAAATTATTTTCAGGTAAATAGTATCTTTTAGCTGAGAAAAAATAATTAGAATTGTGTTGAAAATTTTACTTGAATGTTCAAATAGTTATTTCGAAAACTCAGTTTCCTTTAACATAATGTATATCTGAAAATATTTATATATATATATTCTTTAAAAAAAATGTTTGCACATAAAAAAAAAGAAAATACTCTGCAATATATTTCAACAAAAATATGAACATTTGATTGAATATGTATTACTTCTTTCTTTAAACAACATTTGCTTTGCTGTTTTCATTTATGATAAACGAGAAATGAAATCTTAGAGGATATCTGATGCATGGAAATGAGGGAAAATATACATTGGATTGTAAAACATATAACAATTCATAACAATGTTAAACAAAAAAAATTAATAATCGATTAATCTATTTTGAAAGTAACGAAAATAATGTAAGAATATTTTTCGAAACCAAAATGAATATTTTACAACATAAATATTTTTCTTTAAAATGTCATTTATCCTATTTTCATTTTTACAGTGAGCCTTTGTTAACTCTTAAAAAATCTGATGTGGGCACCACATGACTTCCTTATACACTTTTATAATATACATAATGTTAAAAAACATTAACATTGGACCCGAAACAGTTGGCTAAAAATATTTAAAAAAAAATGAATTATCACCGTGTTCTGAGCTTTTCTGAAAGTTAGCTAAAAACCGATTGCAAGATTTGTACTGGTAACGCTGACGAAGGCAGCAGGGACCCGAAAAAATTGGCTAAAAGTATTAAAAAAAGGAATTTTACCATGTTCTGAACTATTCTGAAAGTTTCAAATGTCTACCTAGTCGGGAAGTTAGTTAAATAATTTTTTTGTTGGACCATATAAACGCTGCCGAAGGCAGCAGGGACCTGAAACAGTTGGCTAAAAGTATTGCAAAGATGCATATTCACCGTGTTCTGAACTATTCTGAATGTTTCAAATGTCTAGCTAGTCGGGAAGTTAGTTAAATAAATTTTCTGTTGAACCATGTAAACTCTGCCGAAGGCAGCAGTGACCCGAAACAATTGGCCAAAAATATTTTAAAAATGCATTGTCACCGTATTTTGAGCTTTTCCGGAAGTTTTAAATGTCTAGCTAGTCGGGAAGTTAGTTACAAATCGATTCCAAGATTTGAACTGGTAACGCTGCCGAAGGCAGCAGGGACCCTATACAGTTGGCTAAAAGTATTTTAAAAATGCATTTTCACCGTGTTCTGATCTAGTCTGAAAGTTTCAAATGTCTAGCTAGTCGGGAAGTTAGTTAAATAAATTTTCTGTTGAATCGCATAAACGCTGCTGAAGGCAGCAGGTATCGGAAACAGTTGGCTAAAAATATTTAAAAAATGCATTGTCAACGTGTTCTGAGCTTTTCTGAAAGTTTCAAATGTCTAGCTAATCGGAAAGTCAGTTAAATTGCAAGATTTGTCTAAACCGTTTTTGAGTTATTACCGTTTTTTGATACATTATGGCCAAATTTTTGTAATTATGAACCTAATTTTCCTAAATATCTCCAAAACGGAAAATCATAGAAAGTCCAAAAAGGGAGGTGCACAACTAGATGTTATAACAAACCTATGTACCAATTCGCAACTTTCTACGTCCAACCGTTTTTGAGTTATGCGACATACCCACACACAGACACACACACATACAGACGTCACGAAAAATCGTGTAAAATCCCTTATATCTCTAAAACGAGAGCTCGTGTTAAGATGACACTTGCAGGTGTGCAACTAGACATCATGAAAGTCACACGTATAAATTAGCAACATTCAGCGATCATTCGTTTTCGAGCAATGTGAAATACAAAATCCATTTCGCAAATCGGGATTACTATACTTCCTTATACTTTGTATAAGGAAGTAAAAACAAGAGAGAAAATATTTAAATAATTTGAAGAAAAAAATGTAAACAAAAATGTTTAGCGACATGAAAAGCTAATGATTGTTTTATTCTTTAAGAAATACATTAATCGTCTGTAATGTTTCAGAATATTATCTACGTTATATTCATATAGAAGGAAAGAAGGGCATAGTAAGAGCATGAACAGGAGATGTGAAACAGATTAATAATTAATACACTTAAATTATATATTATTAACTAAGGTATCTGTGAAAAGTACAAATATAGATATATATTACATATTTTATTATAACCTTTTACATATTAATATCATGAATACTTATGCTTAAGTTGAACGAACTAGTAATATATATCCAACCTATTGGAATAAGATTAAATTTGTTAAAAATAAATGCCCTACAATGTTTTAAATTGTAGATTTACAAGTTAAAATAATAATGACACTTTCTATCCATAATTGTATTAGAACTTAAACATACCCCTGATGGCACGTTTGACTTGGCACCACTGAATGATTCATATAGAAGCTTATATTTTCATTTAATGTCTATAAATCGAACTATATTTGTTCAGTAGTGTGCTAATCAGGTTTGTTACATATTGCGTACATTCAGACAAAAAATCTTATGGTTTTTGATACATTGTTTACAGATTTGAAATCTTTAATTTGTGTTTTCTCAGTTTTCAATTTTTTATGAAATCTATGATCTTTAAAATGCTAAAGCATCTACAGATATTTAAGAATGGACTTAGTATGTTTTCGTATATTTAATAACAACCACTTAAAAAATTGGGATGTATTTTGAAATTTATTAATTAGTGTAGAAAAATTTTGAAAAGTGTATGTCTAAGAGAAAATTTGAAACTGGAAAAAAAACGCGATTTTGGTTATATTTATATTTTTAATATTTTTCTTTTCAAGATATTGCAGAATACATCCCTAATTCGTTTAAGTGTGTTAATTTAAACAACCAAAATAATCTGGTGTGTCACTCACACGACTTTCTCCTACCCTGAAATTTAATACTATAAATACAGGTTGCAGATTAAAAGGTAAGATAACGAGTACTGTTATGTAAACCTGTGTTAAACAATTCATATTACGCTTCTGAAGAGTTTTATATGGTAATTATTTCTGTGTGAGGGGGGCTACCGCCCCCCTCAACCTCACGTTTCATTGATGCACCTACATTTATATAGAATTTAATCCGGTTATTAAAAAGTAATTCTGTTTTTTAAAAATAATTTATTAAAATTCATATTTAAAAAAATTATCTTTTATGATAATGCAGACGATTTCCATATTATAGAAGTAGTATAACACCAAAAATCCAAAAAAAGTCCATTTTATTCTCAATATTAAAAAAAAAAAAAAAAAAAAAACGATTTTTTTTCAAAGTTTTTTTTTTTTTTTTTTTTTTTTTGTTAAAAGTAAAAAAAAAATCGATAACTTTGTTTTAAATTATCGCAGATCGATCGTTCAACCATTCGTTTTAAATGTATTGGCGAGCTCTTTTGAAAGATACCCATCATGAAAATTTACTCCCCTCGAGGGGGAACTTCCCCCACAGGGGGGGGGGGGAGGCGAGGCCCCTACATACACAATTTTTTTCCCAGTTAACTATCTCTATTACAAAAAATATATATTCATTTCATTTGGTTTAGTGCAGTATATAGACGTTAAACTCTACTTACCTGCAATTTCCCCCATAGACGTAATGTATTAGAATTCTCTTGATTCTCCCTGTACACGAACCATTTGCTTGATCTTAACGAAAAGCTTACTGTAGCATCCCTATATAATACACATTTAGAATACCAAGTTTGAACTTTCTGCCAAAATTTGTTTTTGAGATATGCTGATAACAGACAGACACACACACAGACACACAGGCATACACACAGACCATTTGCTAAAAACATGATTTTCTTATTCAGGGGACCTCAGAACATGTAAATATAACAAAATCTCGCTTTCGAAAATGTGACCCAAAAACAATACTTTCTCTACCGTATGGGTAAGAGAAAGTAAATAATCTGGTGTGTCACTCACACGACTTTCTCTTACCCTGAAATTTAATACTATAAATACAGGTTGCAGATGAAAAGGTAAGATAACGAGTACTGTTATGTAAACCTATGTTAAACAATTCATATTAGGCATATTAGAAAGTAAAAATTAGTCTTTTTACTTTTTCTTTTTTTACTTTCACTTACCCATAAGGTAGAGAAAGTATTGTTTTTGGCTCAAATTTTCGAACGCGAGATTTTGTTATATTTACACGTTTTGAGTTCCCCTGAATACGAAAATCATGTTTTTAGCAAATGGTCTGTGTGTCTGTGTGTCTGTGTGTGTTTCTGTGTGTCTGTGTGTCTGTCTGTTATCAGCATTTCTCAAAAACAAATTATGGCAGAAAGTTCAAACTTGGTATTCTAAATGTGTATCATATAGGGATGCTACAGTAAGCTTTTCGTTAAGATCAAGCAAATGGTTCGTGTACAGGGACAATCAAGAGAATTCTAATACATTATGTCTATGGGGGAAATTGAAGGAAAGAGAGTTTAACGTCTATAGTCTGCACTGAACCAAATGACACAAATATATATTTTTTGTAATAGAGACAGTTAACTGGGAAATTTTTTTTGTGTATGTAGGAGCCTCGCCTCCCCCCTGGGGGGGAAGTCCCCCCTCCAGGGGAGTAAATTTTCATGACGGGTATCTTTCAAAAGTGCTCGAAAATACCCTTAAAACGAATGGTTGAACCATCGATCTGCGATAATTTAAAACAAAGTTATCGATTTTTTTTTTAAATTTTAACGAAAAAAAAATATTTTTTTTCTTTTTTTTTTTTTTTATATTGAGAATAAAATGGACTTTTTTTGCATATTTGGAGTTAAACTACTTCTCTAATATGGAAATCGTCTGCCTTATCATAAAAGATAATTTTTTTAAATAATAATTTTAATAAATTATTTTTTAAAAAGAGAAATATTTTTTTAATAACCGAATTCAATTCTATATAAATGTAGGTACATTAATGAAACGTGGGGTTTAGAGGGGCCCCCCTCACACAGAACTAATTATCATATAAAACTCTTCAGAAGCCTAATATGAATTGTTTAACATAGGTTTACATAACAGTACTCGTTATCTTACCTCTTTATCTCCAACCTGTATTTATAGTATTAAATTTCAGGGTAAGAGAAAGTCGTGTGAGTGACACACCATATTATTTACTTTCTCTTACCCATAAGGTAGAGAAAGTATTGTTTTTCGGTCAAATTTTCGAACGCGAGATTTTGTTATATTTACACGTTTTGAGGTCCCCTGAATACGAAAATCATGTTTTTAGCAAATGGTCTGTGTGTCTGTGTGTGTGTCTGTGTGTGTGTCTGTCTGTTATCAGCATATCTCAAAAACAAATTATGGCAGAAAGTTCAATCTTGGTATTCTAAGTGTGTATCATATAGGGATGCTACAGTAAGCTTTTCGTTAAGATCAAGCAAATGGTTCGTGTACAGGGACATTCAAGAGAATTCTAATACATTACGTCTATGGGGGAAATTACAGGTAAGTAGAGTTTAATGTCTATAAACTGCACTAAACCAAATGAAACGAATATATATTGTTTGTAATAGAGATAGTTAACTGGAAAAAAACAAATTTGCATGTAGGAGCCTCGCCTCCCCCCCCTGGGGGGGGAAGTCCCACCTCGAGGGAAGTAAATTTTCATGATGTGTATCTTTCAAAAGAGCTCGCCAATACCTTTTAAACGAATGGTTGAACTATCGAGCTGCGATAATTTAAAAGAAAGTTATCGATTTTTTTTTACTTTTAACGAAAAAAAAAACTTTTTTTATTTCTTTTTTTATTGAGAATAAAATGGACTTTTTTTGGATATTTATTATTATACTACTTATCTAAACTCATGTTTGTGAAAATTGCAACACCATGAAGGACTTACGCGAGTGAGCTGAAATTTTCAGGAAATGCAAAGTAGCGCATGATATGCAAATGATTCAAATTTCAATTCCGTAGCGCATGCGTATGCTGAGCAGCGCCCTCTGGACGGCGGATGGATCCGAATAAATAGACGGCTGTAGCGAGGCGTGTATGGTTATCGGTGGTTATCTGCTAGTGGTAAACGTTAGCTCAATCTTTACTTATGTCTCTTCGACGAAAGAGAGCGAGATTTGAACAACTTACAGAGTTTGAACGGGCGAGAATCATCGGCCTTCGTGAAGCTGGATTGTCGTATCGTGCAGTAGCCGCTCGCGTGCAGCGTAACAGCAGCACAGTGATGTGTGTTTGGAAGCAGTGGACGGACGAGGGTCGGACAACTCGGAAATCCGGGAGTGGACCCCGAAATGTGACGTAAGCTCGCAATGATCGACACCTGGTCCGCATGGCGCGGACGGACCGTACAGCTTCCTCTAGACAATTGGCAGCACAGTGGTCAATAACTACAGGTGTTTCATTGTGTGCTTCATCAATTCGTAGACGTTTGCTGCAGCGTCAACTGCGCGCAGGGACTCCTTTATACAGGATCCCCCTCACGCTAAACCATCGCCGCCTGCGGCTACAATGGGCCAATCAGCATAGAGACTGGTGTGCTGATTGGCAGCATATCGTGTTTTCTGACGAATCCCGCTTTAATTTGTGGAACAATGATGGCCGCATTCGCGTCAGACGCTATGCCGGTGAACGCCACATTCCGGAGTACATTATCGAACGCCACAGTGGACGAACACCCGGAGTTATGGTTTGGGGCGCCATAGCATATCATGGACGATCTCAATTGGTACGAATTGTGGGCAATCTGAACAGCAACCGGTACATCAGTGAAGTTCTACAGCCCCAAGCTGTTCCCTTCCTTCAAAGCTTGCCAGGCGCTGTATTTCAACAGGACAATGCCCGCCCTCATATTGCTAGGACTGTTCAATCTTTCTTTGCAACCCAGCAGGTACAGCTTCTTCCTTGGCCTGCGTATTCCCCGGATATGTCGCCGATTGAACATGTGTGGGATTTCGTTGGTCGGCGTCTCGCTCGTGATCCTCGTCCTGTTGCTTCTGCAGTCGAACTTTGGGTACGCACACAAACAATATGGAATGCTCTTCCTCAGGCAGACATTCAAAATTTGTTTGACTCCATGCCACGTCGTGTAGCAGCACTTATTGCGGCGCGTGGTGGCTACACAAAATACTGATTCCAATCTCTTGTTATTTTTTGTTTGCTTTGAAAATTTAATTATTTATTTGTACCACTACCTCTCAACTGTGTATTAAATTTCATTCAATTATGACTATTCCTTCATGGTGTTGCAATTTTCACAAACATGAGTTTAATATGGAAATCGTCTGCATTATCATAAAAGATAATTTTTTTAAATAATAATTTTAATAAATTATTTTTTAAAAACAGAATTATTTTTTAATAACCGAATTAAATTATATATAAATGTAGGTGCATTAATGAAACGGGGGGTTGAGGAAGGCGGTAGCCCCCTCACACAGAACTAATTAGCATATAAAACTCTTCAGAAGCCTAATATGAATTGTTTAACACAGGTTTACATAACAGTACTCGTTATCTTACCTTTTAATCTGCAACCTTTCTTTATAGTATTAAATTTCAGGGTAAGAGAAAGTCGTGTGAGTGACACACCAGATTATTTACTTTCTCTTACCCATAAGGTAGAGAAAGTATTGTTTTTGGGTCAAATTTACGAAAGCGAGATTTTGTTATATTTACATGTTCTGAGGTCCCCTGAATACGAAAATCATGTTTTTAGCAAATGGTCTGTGTGTATGTCTGTGTGTGTGTCTGTATGTGTGTCTGTCTGTTATCAGCATATCTCAAAAACAAATTTTGGCAGAAAGTTCAAACTTGGTATTCTAAATATGTATCATATAGGGATGCTACAGTAAGCTTTTCGTTAAGATCAAGCAAATGGTTCGTGTACAGGGACAATCAAGAGAATTCTAATACATTACGTCTATGGGGGAAATTGCAGGTAAGTAGAGTTTAACGTCTGTAGACTGCACTAAACCAAATGAAATGAATATATATTTTTTTGTAATAGAGATAGTTAACTGTAAAAAAAAACTGTGTATGTAGGGGCCTCGTCTCACCTCTCCCCCCTTTGGGGGAAGTCCCCCTCGAGGGGAGTAAATTTTCATGGTGGGTATCTTTCAAAAGAGAAAGTATTGCTTTTGGCTCAAATTTTCGAATGCGAGATTTTGTTATATTTACACGTTTTGATGTCCCCTGAATACGAAAATCATGTTTTTAGCAAATGGTCTGTGTGTATGTCAGTGTGTCTGTGTGTGTGTCTGTCTGTTATCAGCATATCTCAAAAACAAATTATGGCAGAAATTTTAAACTTGGTATTCTAAGTGCGTATCATATACGGATGTTACAGTAAGCTTTTCGTTAAGATGAAGCAAAGGGTTGGTGTACAGGGACAATCAAGAGAATTCTAATACATTACGTCTATGGGGGAAATTGCAGGTAAGTAGAGTTTAACGTCTATAGACTGCACTAAACCAAGTGAAACGAATATAATTTTTTTGTAATAGAGATAGTTAACTGGGAAAAAAATTGTTTATGTAGGAGCCTCGCCTCCCCTCCTGGGGGGGTGAACTCCCCATAGAGGGGAATAAATTTTCATGATGGGTATCTTTCAAAAGAGCTCATCAATACCTTCAAAACGAATGGTTGAACCATCGATCTGCGATAATTTAAAACAAAGTTATCGATTTTTTTTAAATATTGAGAATAAAATGGAATTTATTTGGATATTTGGTGTTATACTACTTCTCTAACATGGAAATCGTTTGCATTATCATAAAAGAATAATTTTTTTTAATAATAATTTTAATAAATTATTTTTTTAAAAACAGAATTATTTTTTAATGACTGAATTAAATTCTACATAAATGTAGGTGCATTAATGAAACGGGGGTTTAGAGGGGCCCCCTCACACAGAACTAATTATCATATAAATCTCTTCAGAACCCTAATATGAATTGTTTAACACAGGTTTACATAACAGTATTTGTTATCTTACCTTTTAATCTGAAACCTGTATTTATAGTATTAAATTTCAGCGTAAGAGAAAGTCGCGTGAGTGACACACCAGATTATTTTAAATTATCTGCAGTAATTGTAGCATTTTGAAGATCATGAATCCATAAATATTGCAAACTAAGAAAACACATTATAAAGACTTGGAATTTGTAAAAAATATACAAAAAACATATAAATTGTTGCCATAATATATTTTTCATTTAAAAAACTTAATGAAGTTTAATTACCAAATTGATTATCAGCTTCAATTTGAAACCTTCAGTTGTGCCAAGTCAAAGGTTGCATATCCTTTTAACAAAATAATGGGAATTCCTTTAAACGTATGCTAATTTCCATAAGTCTCCCAAAAGATACTTTACAATAGACATGTGTTACACCAGCCCACTCTCAAATGATATTTCCTTTGGTTAAAATAATATTTATATTAGAATTTCCATTTATAAATAGTAGGTGAAATTTTCACATTATTTTATATTTGTTTATAACGTAGAATCTTGTTTTGAGAGTGTCTGCATATATATTTCAATCTAAAAAGTTTTAAAAATGATTTTAATATAAAATTATGATTTATCTCTGTTTCACTGTATTGGAAGATAGCTTTTCGTCGTAGTTTATATAAAAAAGATTTTACATTTGGAAATTTTATTTATATAAGGATATATAACAATTTTTATGATTGAAATAAGAATTATATATTTAATATATATAAAAATATATTGGTATCCTTAGATTGTTATATTGTTAATCTCACTCATTTATTTATTTTCTTGTTTTCTTGTACAATTCTACTCACACCAGTTGTTATACTTACTTTCTACTTTATAAAGTTTTTCTTTTCATTTAAAACGATATTGTGCGTTGCCGCTTTCACTGCAGCAATCGTGCTTACTTTATTCGCCTGATGAAGGGTCGTGTGTTTTTTCGACCCGAAACAATTGTTGCGAGTTTATTGCATTTTATGTTGTTTATTCAAAGTTTGTAAGTAATATTTTTTACAACGCCAGTTTTGTGGTGCTTTTTTATTAAAAAAGTGGGACTATTATGTAGGGTTATGTGTGGCAAAAATCGCAAGGAACGTAGAAATTTCAATTTATGACGAGATATTTTTATATATATATATATATATATATATATATATATATATTCCATGTTCAAATTATATAATGTTATTGTTTCTAATTATAATACTAGATATTAATCATTACAAAATTTTCTTTAATTTGTTAATATAGTATTTAAAATAACATTTGAAATCTAGAATTGTATTAAATGTTAAATGTTTCCTTCTCTAATATAAAATCGAATAAAATTAAAGCTTTTATTTCATTAATTTATTTTTGTACAATGTTTTATCGTTAAGTTACACTCCCTTAAAATGTTTGACATTATTATTCAGTAGTTGTATCTTTTCTAATTTTTCTAAAAAATGAAATAAATTTTAAATGTAATAGCAGCTTGTAATTTTAAAAAAAGCATCCTTGGAGTTACTCCAAGGATGCTGCATCACTTCATAAAATATGGCACGCGTTGTGCTCATAGAGAGAAAAAAAAAATGAAAATGATATTGAAATGAAAAATATTTTATTGTAACCGTAACTTGAAAAAATTTTTATTGTAACCGTAACTTAATTTTTTTTTTATTGTAGCCGTAACTTTAAACCGTTTGAATTTCTTTATTTATATATTGCTGGTTCCATGTAACGCCATTACACCTGATGATGCTATTGTTATAATAGCGAAAAGCTTTGTGTAGTTTTTAATAAAAATATTTTATCTACGTGTTTTAAAGTGGTTTGTTACCTTTTATATATTATTTATACACGTGAAATGTTTTATAATTTTAAACTTTTAATAGTTTTTAATCTTAATTATTTCAAATGTGTTATTTTTTCTATTTTAACTTCGCTTTTTCTTTCTTCTATTGAATGAACATCTTTCCTTGGCTTGAAAGAGAGATGGCCGTCTGTCATTTGAATTTCAAACTATGTTTCACATCTTCAATATTTAATTATTGTTTGCTCAAAATATGATGAGTATATATATAATAATTTTAAATATGCATAAATATTTCCAATGTTTGCATCTTAAGAACTTTATTCAATCTTAAAAATATATGGTTCTATCCCAGACTTACCCTAAGTCTAATCAATATCTTCCTACTACTATTTTGAACTGTTTTAAAAGTAAATGATACATTACATGTTATCTTACATCTGAATCTTTAATATGTTTTCATAATCTTCTAATATAGGATAAGAGAATGTCGTTTGCGTTATACACCATATTACTTTAAGATTTTTTTAATCTTACTTAATTACCGAAACAAGTTAAAAAGCGAAATTATAAATAAACCAAACAATTTTTAAGTAATAGTGGTATTAAAAATCGGCAACTATGCAAATGCATTTTTAGATTATAAGATTATAGGACTGGATTGTTTCTTCAGAATTGAAAAGCTACTTTTTTTTAACAGTCTTCTACTTTTAATCATTTCTTAACCTCTGGTTGTACATGATTTTATTTTTTTATTTATCTAATCAGTATTAAATACTTTCAATCTATTAATGCTAAATAGATTTCACGAAGAAATTTTTACCCCTGCATAACTATTTAATTTTGCCATAATTAAAAGCCATTCTATTTTTTTATACTACAGGTAGTAAACATAAAATATAGTGCTTTATTAAAACCTTTATTTACACACACACACACACATAAACATATATATATATATATATATATATATATATATACAGGATAATTATACTTAAAGTTGCGATTTAAAAACGCTACAATTTTATAACTACCCATCAGAGCGATTTGATATTATACCAGAGCAATCGTGAGGCTATGAAATTTTGTTTGGCGAAAAACAAAAACAATGGTTCCAAAATGTACCGTTAATTATCCGTAAAGTATTTGTTTCATGAAGCTCTTCGTTTTCTCTTTTCACTATGACTGCTTACGCTGTAAACACGTATTTTTGTCTTTTTGCTATAAAAAATGTAATAAACCCTTGATGCCTATTGTTTCCTGCTATTACATTGTGTTGCTAACAATAGTCCTGTGTTTAACGAATCCATATAGGCGTTTCCCCTGTCATTACCCTGACAGCGTCATATTTACGCAACGAAGGTATTTGTTTATCAAAGAAAACAAATTCATTTATCGTTAATGAGAACATTTACAGTTTCTAAAAATTATTTATCTATGTATCTATCTCTCTTTATATATACATATATATATATATATATATATATATATATATAGAAAACAATTGACAGGAAAAATATATAAAAATATAAGTTTTACTGATAAGAAAAACCAATAGGAGAATTACAAACCAATGCGCAAGATTGCAGCGAAAGGAAATGCAAAACTTTGATATAGTAATATGTAAATGCAGAAATATATAAACAAATGAATGAAGTTAAATGTAGAAAAATATATACACAAATGAATGAAATTATACCCCAAAACATACTGAGATCTTCATCAGGGAACTTTTCAGAAACTTCTCATTCACCCCTACACTGAGGGGCCTCCCTGATGAAGATCTCAGTGTGTTTTGGGGTATAATTTCATTCATTTGTGTATATATTTTTCTACATTTAACTTCATTCATTTGTTTATATATTTCTGCATTTACATATTACTATATATATATATATATATATAATGTATTTTATTTTCATTCATTTTGCTCTTATTTTATTAGAAATAAGATGATAAAAAAGAGTTTTGATCTTACTTGAATTTAGTCTTGGAACAATTCCAATCCATTCATCCCTTTGTTTCTATGATACATTATGTTTTATTGCGTTCACCCAAATGTGACAAAGAGCCCATTTTTCTGAGTTCAATATAAAAGCACCGAATTCGAGTCTGTTTTATTCGCTGTTCAACTGAATGCACCAATTTGACATTGAAGATAAATCTGTTGGGAGATATATAATTAAATTGTTTCGGAACAAAGAATTATGTTACGCTACACTTTACAAAAGAAAATTACAATTTGATTTGAGTAATAATGCAAAAATATAAAACTATTGTTATTTTTAAAAAATATTTATTGTTTCTATCGATGAAATGTGGAAATAAATACAAGTTTAAAGGGCATGCACTAATACATTTTTATTATTTATTTAGTTAATGATAATATTCAATGCTCAAAAAAGTGCAAAGGTCTATTGGTAAAAGAAAGTTTGTACATAGGTATATTTTTTCTAAAAAAGAGTTTTTTACTTTCTCTTACCCATGTACATGGTAGAAAAACTATTATTTTGGGGGTAAAATTTTCGAAATCGAGTTTTTGTTTTATTTACAAATTTTTAGGTTCCCTCAATTCAAGAATCATGTTTTTAGCGGTTGGTATGTGAGTCTCTCTGTGTGTCTATTATCAACATATCTCAAAAACAAACAATAGCGGAAAGTGTAAACTCGGTATTCTAAATGTGTATCATATAGGGATGCTACACTAAACTTTTCGTTGATTTCAAGCAAATAGTTCGTGTACAAGGATACCCAAGATAATCCAAATACATTACACCAATGGGGAAAAATGCAGGCAAGTGGATTTTAACATCTATATATTGCACTAAATCAATTGAAATGAATATATATTTTTTATATGCGTAAAAACATGTTTCATGTAAAGTATGGAATGGAAGTCTATCACTGTTCGTTTACAGGGCTTAACATAAGTACTAGATTATAGTGCGACAATGCCTGAAAATCGAAGAAAATGTATTTCAGGCTGTGCTGCGTGTTATTAATGTAAGATTATATTTATTTGCCCCATGTGGTGTGTACATAATCTTCAGAAGATATACAAAGCTGCCAATATTTAAACCATAACATTCTTTTTTATTGTTAGTGGAAGTGCTTTACTTTAATATTCTACCATGTCCAAAAAAGCAGCTCAGGGTTTGAAATTAATTCCTAATATGATAAATAATGTTATTGTTTAAGCTAAATATTCATCGCTTGTTCTTTTTTTTTTTTTTTTTTTTATATTATCATGTTTTGAGGATTCCTGAATAATGAAATTATTTTTTTAACGTTTCATATTTGTGCATGTCTCTTACAATAAATTAAAAACAAATAATTTCAGGCGATCTAAATGTTGTATTTTGAAGTTAATACATTTGTTAGTAGAAAAGTTGGAACAAGATTCATAAGTTTCAATACCTGTTAAAGTTGTGAAAGTTGTCTGAATAATTTTACGCGAAATTATTAATTTAATAATAGATTTGAATTTTCTTATAAATATAGGTAAAATAAAAAAATGGGTGTTTGAGTGGGGCAGTAGTCACCCCTCAAGCAGAATTCTTTGTCAAATTTAACTGTTTCGAAGCTTAATTTGAATTGTTTTAACATAAGTTTATATAACAGTACACTTTATGTTACGCCTTAATTTCCAATCTGTTTTTATAGTATTAAATTCCATGATAAGAAAATGTCGTGTGGGTTACACACTAGATTTTGTTTTAAATAATTTTTAGTAAAGGAAAATATTTACATAATGAATTATTTAACACATACACATATTTTAATTTAAAGCAGTGTTTGCATAATATGAAGATATTTTTAAACATTTGGAAGTACAGAAAATAATAATAATAATAATAATAATAATAATAATAATAATAAATATTTTATATATTCAAAATGTTGTCCACCATAGAATGAACAGAATTCCTGTTTCTCTCAAAAAAGGAAAGATGCTAGTGGGATTTAACAGTTTATATATAAAGTCTAAATTTGAAAATTTCCAAAATATTATTGGAAAATAGTCTTAAAATATGTTTTAAAGTTGCATTACTAGGTTGAAAACAAGCATGTGTATATGTGTGTGTGTGTACATGTAAAATTTACGTATGTTGAGAAAAATAAACCCTGTAAATATAGATGACAAAAGATTTTTGTAATATTCAAGAACATTATTTTTATTGTTTGTATATTTACATAAGTATGAATCGGTAAATCCATTAATACTTTACTAATATTAATTAAAAATTATAAATAGGTCCAATTAACGGACGAAATGTTGGTTTAATCGAGGAAATGTTGATTTAATCAAACAAATATAATTTATAAAAATTATTAAAAACATTAATAATTTCATCAATTTCTGTTGCATTTTGTCAAATAAAAAATATGCGCGTTCTATAGTTTTTATTAAATACATCGCTCTCTCCCTATACATATATATATATATATATATATATATTAACGAATAAAAACGTATGTTTGTAACAGCACAATCATGTGTTTTATTTTTATTTTTATTTCATTTTATAGTAAACAGACTCTAAAATACATAATGTTGTGTTTTTATAAATTCTGCATATTTTACAAATAGTTAGATAACCAAGGATGCATTGAAGGATAAAAATCAATATTTCATAAATTTAAAATCGTAAAATTAGAGCTAAATTTCCTTATATAAATTAGCTAAATATGCTAAATTTCCTTAGATTAATTATTTTTTAAAATTATTTTTAAATTTTTATAATACGATTATTCGACATAAAACATAAAAAGAATTTAAATAAAAAGAATTTGTTAAAAAATTATAATCAATTACTTCTTTTTTTTTTTTTTTTTTTTTTTTTTTTTTTTATAAAACAGTACAATATTAAGGATTATGTACATGCAAAACATACATATGTTGTTTAGAATTACCTGCATATTTTAGTTTTTCGCATTTTTAGCACTTTCCAATAAGGTTGAAAGATTTTAATGGTTTCGATTTGCCTGTCTGTTGCTCTTTAATTCTCGTAAATATTTATGGAAATCTTTGAAACTGATACATGCTAGTCCGGTTTACTGTCCAATGTTGCCTATTGAAAATGGAGTAAATAGCGTTACTGGTTTGCCTACAAGGTCACCCGAAATTATCCAAAAATTATCCGTTATATGAGAAGAATTCCTATAAACCACATTTTAATATCTTTACATTTCACGAATCTCAATGAAATTAAAAATATATTATTCATGTTTACTATCGAAGGTCTTTTATTAAAAATAGAGTAAATATCACCAATTGTATGTGTGCAGGAACCCCCGAAAGTATCCCAAAGCGTTGCGTTCATTGAAAGGTATTTCCATAAGCCATATTTTACTGATTTTACTTTGCACAAATCCTAACGAAATTTATATACATTATTTATAGGCAGTAAAGAACATTTTTCATAATATATAGTATGAATAGCAATAAAATTTACGTAGCCTTACAGAAATATTCAGTTACTTTAAGGACTGTTATTGGAAGTTTGCTGGAATTGCATTTTCGTTTATCTTACACAATTTTTAATACTTTCTAACAATTTTTACGGTTTATTCGATTTGTACTAGTATATTTATCTTTCCGACTGTCCGTGTGTCTGTCTATCCGTTGAAGTAACTCCATCGTCCGTAATTATTTTCAGAATTTCTTAAAAATTATTTTCAGAATTTCTTAAAAATATTTTTCTTTACTATGGAATGTCCCATCTTTAAATCATCATAAATGGTTCTATACAACTCGTTTTCAAAAGGGACACCCCCAGAACAAATACCAGTGCATTGAAATTAAGTAGAGACATTTTTATGAATCACATTAAAATAAATTTCTACTAAAAAAATCATAAAGAAATTGACAATTTCTGTTAATATTATAAAATGGCATTTTGTATAGGATATAATATGCTTGATTTCCGTTTTACAGAGTTATACTAAAATATTTGTCTACATTAATGGCAACAACTGGAAATTAATCACTGTATTTTCGTTTGTATTAAGCATTTTTAAAACTTTCTAACAATAATTTGAATTCATTTTGAATTCATCTAGTATACCATTCTGCCTTTCTGTTCTTTATCTACATGTTGTATGATAATGTAGGCAAAACAACGTTGAATATTATCTGATTCAACGATTACAGACACTTAAAAAGTGTTAATAATCAATGCATGCACCATAACTTTTCGTTTTTGTTTTGTAATTTACTACAGTAAACGTATTTAAGGATAGTACAATAAATATAGTAGAATAACAAATATAGTCAATACTTGTAATTTACTCTTGTTCATTTTATATCATCAAACTTAAAATATTGTATACATTTTACTTTTTATTTGAAATATGTAGCACATAAAAAAGTACATATTACGGCATTATTACTAACTACTGACTAATTTTACTTAAATATCGCATCTCGTAAAAACTTCTTGCGCAGACTTCTTAACGAGATAAAACATAAGCCATAATTTAAAAAATATATTACACATAATCATTAATATTAATTATTATTGTACAATTATTATACATTATCTTATTTCATTTATAAATTAGTAAAAAAGAAAAATCATATTGCTAACTGTCTGGGTGTTTACAAACATTTCACAGATTTTTAATCTTAGTACAGTATAAAAATATTTATGTTAAAAACTATCCCATTATAAACATAAATAATTATACAGTACTACTTTAAACCCTTTTTTTTTAGTTCTTATAATCGCGTATGTGTAAAGATAAAAATGTCACTGATTATAATGAATCGTTTAAAAGAAAAAAAAATAGATTTATTTGCAATAAAAACTGATTCAATATCTTACACCAAAAATTACGTTTTATCCGAATTGTTATTTGTTTTATTGGTTGTGTGTTTTCTTATTTTTTTATGAGCATATCACCATTTATACAATTCTATAGATTCACAGATTTTTTTTTACTTTCTGTCTTTCTTTTTTTTTTTTTTTTGTAAGGGGAAAAAATACAATTGAGGTATACATATTAATTAATTCATAATGTTTCTGTACATTGAATAATATTTCTTTGTTTCTGAAACATTTCCAGGTCATTCACCGTTTTGTTTCTGTATCATATCATCTTTTATTATATTCCAAAAACAGATACTATTTTTCTGCGATTCCCCCCCAAAAAAAGCATTCAATTCATTCATGTTTTGTTCATAGTTCAACTTAATGCTCCAATTTGACACTAACGATTAATGTGCGAGACGATATTTAGATAAAAAGGTTTGATAAGTAAGATAACTAAACAACAATTAAAAAAATTGTTGAGTGTAAAAAAAGTATTTGTTTAAAATATAAATATAGAAAAAGAATATGATAAATTTTATTTAATGATTTTTTAACAATGGATAACTAAACTTAAATTAGAGTTACTCTATAACGAATCATCCGACTCACAGACTACGATTTAAAAATAAGTATATTTTTATATTTCCTTTATTTATTGGAAACAAATTACCGTAACTTAAAAAAAAAAAAATGTTATAATATTTCAATTAAAATATAAAAAAGTGGTATTTTTATCGTTTGCACTCTTGGCAGATGTGAATATTGCGCTTTCCACAAATAGCCTTGTTGCAGTATTTGCATACGTATTTTGTCATTCTGCATTTCTTAGTTAGGCAGAAAGTACAAATTCTCTGTTTCCGCACTTTTTGTCGTGCCTTCTGTGGACTTTTCAATATTCTAAATATCTTCAATCTTTATTTTGATGATCACTAAACATTCGACTGTTAGTCGACGATTACAGCAAATCTCGAAAAGTAACAAGTGTACAGCTGTGCTTATCACCTTCGGATAACTCATTTTACTAGTTATGAAGGTAATCTGAGTGAGGCGATGTGAATGCAACGGGAACATCTCGAACTCCCAAAACTGGCAGGGATCGGTAGTCTATTGGACGAATGTTAAGTTATCTAGGGTTTTTTTTTTTTTTTTTTTACCTATTTTCATTTTCTGTGGCTATTAGTACATTTTTAGCTTACAGCTAAAATCTTACTTGTTGCTTAATAATTTTAGCGATTATAAAAATCTTCTCTTTTTCTCATTTTACTAGTTATGAAGGTAATCTGAGTGAGGTGGTGTGAATGCAACGGGAACATTTCGAACTCCCAAAACTGGCAGGGGTCGGTAGTCTATTAGACGAATGTTTAGTTATCTAGGGTTTTTTTTTTACCCATTTTCATTTTCTGTGGCTATTAGTACATTTTTAGCTTACAGCTAAAATCTTACTTGTTGCTTAATAATTTTAGCGATTATAAAAATCTCTTTTTCTCATTTTACTAGTTATGAAGGTAATCTGAGTGAGGTGGTGTGAATACAACGGGAACATCTCGAACTCCCAAAACTGGCAGGGGTCGGTAGTCTATTAGACGAATGTTTAGTTATCTAGGGTTTTTTTTTACCTATTTTCATTTTCTGTGGCTATTAGTACATTTTTAGCTTACAGCTAAAATCTTACTTGTTGCTTAATAATTTTAGCGATTATAAAAATCTCTTTTTCTCATTTTACTAGTTATGAAGGTAATCTGAGTGAGGTGGTGTGAATGCAACGGGAACATCTCGAACTCCCAAAACTGGCAGGGGTCGGTAGTCTATTAGACGAATGTTTAGTTATCTAGGGTTTTTTTTTACCTATTTTTATTTTCTGTGGCTATTAGTACATTTTTAGCTTACAGCTAAAATCTTACTTGTTGCTTAATAATTTTAGCGATTATAAAAATCTCGTTTTCTCATTTTACTAGTTATGAAGGTAATCTGAGTGAGGTGGTGTGAATGCAACGGGAACATCTCGAACTCCCAAAACTGGCAGGGGTCGGTAGTCTATTAGACGAATGTTTAGTTATCTAGGGTTTTTTTTTACCTATTTTCATTTTCTGTGGCTATTAGTACATTTTTAGCTTACAGCTAAAATCTTACTTGTTGCTTAATAATTTTAGCGATTATAAAAATCTCGTTTTCTCATTTTACTAGTTATGAAGGTAATCTGAGTGAGGTGGTGTGAATGCAACGGGAACATCTCGAACTCCCAAAACTGGCAGGGGTCGGTAGTCTATTAGACGAATGTTTAGTTATCTAGGGTTTTTTTTTACCTATTTTTATTTTCTGTGGCTATTAGTACATTTTTAGCTTGCAGCTAAAATCTTACTTGTTGCTTAATAATTTTAGCGATTATAAAAATCTCTTTTTCTCATTTTACTAGTTATGAAGGTAATCTGAGTGAGGTGGTGTGAATGCAACGGGAACATCTCGAACTCCCAAAACTGGCAGGGGTCGGTAGTCTATTAGACGAATGTTTAGTTATCTAGGGTTTTTTTTTTACCTATTTTCATTTTCTGTGGCTATTAGTACATTTTTAGCTTACAGCTAAAATCTTACTTGTTGCTTAATATTATTAGCGATTATAAAAATCTTCTCTTTTTCACATTTTACTAGTTATGAAGGTAATCTGAGTGAGGCGGTGTAAATACAACGGGAACAACTCGAACTCGCAAAACTGGCAGGGACGGTAGTCTATTAGACGAATGTTTAGTTATCTAGGGTTTTTTTACCTATTTTTATTTTCTGTGGCTATTAGTACATTTTTAGCTTACAGCTAAAATCTTACTTGTTGCTTAATAATATTAGTGATTATAAAAATCTTCTCTTTTTCTTTCTTTTTTTTCTTTTCTTTTAATGCAACATTTGTAAAAAATCCGAATATTTTGGATACATAAATTTTGAGAGGTCCAAAATTCAGTTTGAACATCTATAGAGAAATTCTATATGTCTGTTCGTCTATGTGTGTCTATATATAATTTACAAATATTTTGTGCTAGATCTTGCTCAAGAATTATTGATGAAATTTTCATGTAGATTTATGTGTATTTGCACCTTTTTACAATTATAGTGATTATCAATTTTAGGTGCAAATCACTGCCACCTGTTTTTACTGTTATTTATTCTAGTAGTCTAATACAAAAGTTTGTACAAATGTGAACGATGATAATTTTCTTAACGAATCATTGTCAATAGAAGAAAATGATATTGTAAATAGTGATAATCAACTAAGAAAAATATTACTATAATAACGTATGTGACTCTCTCTTTCTTGGTTTTTTTTTTTTTTTTTTTTTTTTATATTTGTAACTTACGAAAGAACTCTTCTTTCTCTCTCTCCCTCTCTGTCACACACACACACACACACATATATATATAGTTAGAAAGTTAGCATATATATATATATATTTAGCAAATTAGTTAGTTGCACCTTCACATAGACTGATGTCAAAAACCTTTTAATTCACATCGCTTAGTAGGCGATAATGTCAGCCTGCTTTTTTTCTCATAATTTTTAATTTATCAATATATGATAAATATTCGTTAAATTACTCAGGATAAATATTTGTAAAAATACATAACATAATTCGGTAAAATACTTAACTAAAACAATCCTTTTTTTTCTTTAAGAAATTTTTATGTGTGAAATTGTAAAATTTAATAATAATGGTAATACAGTCAACTATGATAATAATATTGTATATATAGAAGCATCATTTTCCTTCCTCCAAGGAAATCATTGTTCTAGGAAATGCAAGTTTTTAATAAGATTATTTTTTAAATAATTCATTCGTAAATGTAAAACTGAAGGTCAGACAATTTACTTGTAATAATTGGAAACATATTCGTTGATTTTTTGTTTCACTTTAGCAAAAAAAAAGAAAAAAACCTTTTTCGACTTTTTCCCTACTTTTGTTTATAGAGTAAAATGTTGCTGTCAGTAATAAATAAAATATATTTGATTTTTTTTTTTTTTTTTTTTTTTTTTTTATTTATTTATTTATTATTATTATTATTTTTTTGGTATGAGTGAAAATAGAAAAAAATGTCTTGAGATCGCTATACGTTCTAATCTAACACTATCTTAAATATTTCTATACATATTTTTTACTTTTTTCCCCTAAACTTACTAATGGGTAACCTTCTTGGAAAGCTCATTATAAGTCAGCAGTCAATGCTGAAAATTGAAAAGTATTATCTGAAAATTCTAAATGGTGATAAATGGCTTTTTGAATTCAAGGTAGCAAAATGATGATCTCTCATTGAAAAGTCATTCACATTTTTTTTTTTTTTTTTTTTTTTTTTTTTAGGACTGAGGGCCTATTAGTCTCAATCTAGGGTTTTTGCGTTGTCGTTTTCGATAGTTGGACATTCGTCGAAATCTAAAATTTATCGAAAATATAATTGAATAATTTGAAAACGATGTTATAATTTGAAAAAAAAAAAAAAAAAAAAAAAAAACTAATAGTCCTCCGTCCTAAACTAAATTCTGCTTTTGCCAGAATTTCATCAAAATCTTTTATTATTATTATTATTATTGAAAGAAAAATAAAAGAAAATTAATAATAATCAGTATCGTTACAAGCGATATCGAAAAAGTTTCTTTTTTTAATAATTTTGAATTAGGAAATAAGAAGTGCGCGAGCAATATGAAATAAATATAAGTAAAAAAATGAATTTAATGATTTAATGTTTTTGTTTTTCGGGGCTGCTCGTCCTTATGCATATAAAAAATGCGTATTAAAACGAGTCGAAGAAGGAAGCGAAATAAGTATTGAGTTATATTACGATAAATACGATATATAATGTGATACGCTATGTTAGACCTATCGTCCAGGGTTAGTAGGCATTTTCGTTGAAAGAAATAGTTTGTTCGTTCGGTGCAACTTGCACATTAGTCCCGTGAGGTACAACTTACACATTAGTCCCTTGAGGTACAACTTTCACTTTAGTCCCGTCAGGTACAACTTGCACATTAGTCCCTTTTAAGTTAGTCCCCTACCTCAATTGATTTTTTTTTTTTTTTTTTTTTTTAATAATTAATATAAAATTAAGAAAAATTGTGGTAAAGAAATGGAACAGCTTGAATTAGAATCTCTGGGCGAAATTTGAAATATGACACCAAAGTATCGTGGGCGTTTCTCGCCAAAATCTTTAGTAACAGAATTCAGACAGCCATTTAGTTCTAGAATGACAACAAAAATTTAAAGGCCGCCAAGGGGCTCTTATGTTAAATCTATGCCACATACATTTTAAGAAGAGAATAGAGTAACCGTTGTTATGGAATGAAACGCTGTTACTGCTTGCCTTTATATAGAAGAATGTATTAAAATAAGTCCTGTTCTACTAAACTAAATTCTGTTTTCTGCAGATTTTTATACATATTACTTGGAAAACAGTTAGGCTTATTTATTTTAAATATTTAATTCAATTTATCCCAATTTAATTCAAACATGTTCAAGCTCTCCTGCTCTTGCTTTGTCATGCTATTATATTTTGTGCATGAATGCTGTCCTGCCGCAATCGCATCTAAATTTTTAGATTGATGAAAGGCCGTGTTTAATTACTTTGGACTGAAATAATTATTATTAAGAATTGTTTTTGAAAACTATGGTTTTTTCAACACCATTATATTTATTATTATTATTATTATTTTGAAAATTGAAATTATAAAAAAGTTGAATATTCTTAAAAATTTCTATTCTTAATTTTAAATTGATCTATCCAAAATGCTTCAATCAAATGTATAAATACTCTTAAACATTTTATCTTTAATGAAATCAAAGAAAATGCATTCTGTAAAGGATATTTTTAAAAATCTCTATCAGAGATTTTGTGTCAATTGAAACAAGTCCTTCCTGCTCAATTGAAATTGTAGATTAATTTCTTTTGAAGTAGTTGCAATTTTAACACCTTGAGCGCCACGCGAACTCTTAAGAAAATCCATTAAAATTCCTTAATGATATTATCCTGTAATAAATAAAAATTAAGTAAATTTTAAATACATTTTCTGTAATTACTTAAAACAATATAATATTTTTAGTTTTATATCATATTTTACACTGTCAACCACCGATGGTTGACGCGGCTTTATATCATATTTGACACTGTCAGCCACCGATGGCTGACATGGCACTCAACTTGCTAAAGAAGATGGTGGTTCAAGTGGAATACGGAACTTTATTAAAATTTTGATGTCATTTATGTACACTTGTGTGACTTAGAAATTATTATTTTTTTTAATCTTAAAATTTTATATATGTACAGTAAAGTAAAGAAATGAACTTTATCAGAAAATTATTTACGACTATCAAATCCGTACAAAATTGAAGCACTTCATTTCTTTACTTATTTACCTTTAAAATTTGAAATTCAAATACGATACCAATTTCACCACCTAATTAACATTTTAATTTTTCAGAATCCAAATTATTATTAGAACCTAATTAATATTGCGCAATAGTTAAACCAAAATGATTCAAAGAAGGGTTTCAAAATAAAATCCATGGTTCACAACCCAATATCCATAATTCCGCAGGCATGTACAGTACATTTTTAGTAAAGGACCTCCATTGCGCCGTGTTGACAATGACTTTTTATTTATTTATTCGGGTATACATTTTTATTTAAAAAAAAAAATCTAATTTCTATTTGATTATACTTTTTTATTATTGCGTTTTATAGACAATTTATGATAATAATTCATATTCTGTATATATCTTTTAAGTACTTCTAGGTTTAAAATAACGCTTGCAAAGATTCTGAAGAAGCAACTTGTAAAAACACATTTTTCCGCAAAATAATGTCATCAGACAAATGCCATCGTTGTTTCTTTTTAAATCATTGAGCTCAGTCCCCGTACTTAAATATTGTTCATTTATAAATATTATTTTTTATCTTCGTGGATTATATTAATTACATCATTATTGTATCGTTTCGACAAAATTTAACTGTAACTGGTCCATGTATATAGCTTGGTCCATAAAGAAAATTCTGTCTGGTGTTTCTACAAAATTCAATTTGATTTCCTACCTTTATATTTTTTCTGTTTGATCTTTTTTATATTTTGTATTTTTATGAATATGTTGATTATTTTGTATATTTTCAATTAATTTTTTTAATTACTTACTGCCTTAAAAGTGTTACCAAAGTTTTATAAAACCAAATACAAATCGCGTTTGTGAGTTGGAATGCCTCTAGCAACTGTACGCATTTTAGGTCATGACTTTATATTCAACACCGGACATTGAACTCGAATTTCAGTTTTCTATAACATAATTTTTGAGTGATGTTTTCGATGGTAGAGAAATATATATTGTTCATTACGTCCAATTACAAAAAAATGTACTCATCTATAAAAAAATAAAATAAAGTAAAATAAAATAAAATAAAATTTAAGACGATTAATTCCGTGCTACGAAATAGCACATAGTTAACTATGAAATTCAAAGATCTGCATCTAAAATTTTGATTACATAATTTTGGCTTATCATTATGTTTCCTGATGTGCTGAAATCGAAACTGAAACTAGTTTTTCTCTATAACGCATAGATTTTGGCAATACAGAGTATCTACCAACACAATTTCTTCCGTGACTTCCACCAATATAATTGTGAGGTAACTTTTATGATGCGTTTCCATGAATTGCTAGAATTAATCATGGAATCATGCTAGGAACTATCGAAAGTGAAGAATTTGTAAGAAAAACTATACTTGATAGAGTAAAACCTGTGTCAGCTAAAATTATCAGATCAAATTTGGCCAACATTACATTTGTGGACATGTGTTTAATAGCTTGGTAGTGAAAGCGTTAAGCATATATTACATACATCTTTTAATTTATTTGTGAAAAAAGAAAAAAAAAAAAAACCTCAAATATCTCCAGCCGTTACTTGAAAGCGAAAGCAGTCAGCTGTGAAATAATTTTCTTAACACAGCTACACATGTATTTGCAGCATGCCCCGTGTATTTTTTATTTTTATTTTATTTTATTTTTACGTAAAATTTTAACTCTGTGGTACAGAGTCACAATATTTATACTCTATCTTATATTGTAATTTAAACCAAGTTTGAATTTTTTTTTCATACGGATTCATATAGCACCTATTATATTGTACTGGTATATTTTCAATTTAGAATATTCCTTAAGTCATTGAAGATAAATGCAGATTAAATTTCATTATAAATTTACTTTTGAATAAATCAATAAATATTGTATTCATACCTGTTTATTTATTTATTATTATTATTATTTCATAAATAATTTTTTATTAATAGACCTTCAAATTCAATAGTTTTTTTTTTTTTATACATAGTCATATTTAAATTGATTATTTATTTTTGTTCCTTAAAAAATGTAGGGTAAGAAAATATCAACATTTCATTAAAAATGTTTTGATATTCGTAAATATAATGCTAATATCAGTTATTTAAAAAATAATCATCAGATGAGATAATTTTAACTTCCCTGTAAAACATTCTATTGGCTTACAAATATGAAATGTGTATATATATATATATATATATATGTATATATATATATATATATATATATATATATATATATATATATATATATATATATATATATATATATATATATATACATACATACATATATATATACGTATGCATGTATGCATTTACATAAGAAAATGAACTATTCTTAAATTATAAAAATAAAATAAAATAGAATAAATAAAAATACTGTTTAAATCATTTTTAATAGTGTATTTCGTATTTATAAGCCTATGGACTGTTAGTTGTATTTTTAGGATATTATACATATATATATGTAAGAAAATGTATATAATAGAATAAATGATATAGAATGAAATATCATGACATATCATGAAAGAAAATAAGTATAGGTCTTTATTCAATATCGATCATTAACAAGATTGCAGAATGAAAAATATTTAGGTCTCGATATTCCTTTTAAATAATAAACAATAATATTTGTTAAATAAATCTGTTATAAAAGACTTTCATTATTGTTATACTTAAGAGAAGCGGAGTTCTTTAAAATTTTCATAGTGTATGTTGAAACATTTATTATTTACTAATTTTAAAGTTTATAACCTGAAAAAAATAATTAAATTGTTAATTTTGCACCTTATTCAGAGATTTAAAGCATGCCTTAAATTATACTGAATTTTAAGATTTATGGACGTCACACGGTATATTGTATTTACTATTAATCAAAAAAAAAAAATTGTTTCGCCGTTAAACACATAGCGAGTACGTAATATTTTACACATGTTTTGTTTTAGAAAATAATTGGTTATGCAATCCCTAAAAGAGGTCAATTGCTAAAGAAATCAACCTAACATGTGAATTAAAACATACATTTTACCAGTTAAGCGAACATTTAATTCAAATAAAAGGAATTCGTTTTATTTTCCGTATCAGCAGGCTTTGAGAGTTTTCCTAGTCACAGTGTTTAAATGGATTTTCAAAATATTGAATCACAGCTTTAACTTTCTTCCATATGCATAATAAGAAAGTGTTAAATTTGTGAATTTTTTAGCCTTGTATTATAGATGGTTTAATATGTTTTGAGAATTCCGAAGCATGATTTTACAATGTAAAAAATTTCTGTGATTGTGTATGTATAAAATAGTTTATGGACACTATATTTTAAGAATTTATGGAACAAATTTAACATAAATTTATGTTTGGTTGCATCGCCACATAAGATATCTTGTTGGATTTTGGTACGTGGCGCTCGGTGCTGTGGGAATCTTTATTAAAAAAAAATTATAATATTTTTTCTATAAAAGTTTAGTTTTATAACTGTTGAAAAAATTCATTTATGCCAATTGTTTTAATATTTTTCGAAAATACTCATGTCGTTCGACATTTGACAAAACTTATTAAATTTGCCTGGGAAAGGGTTAAAATATTTAAACAAGATAGAACCGGCTCAAATAATGTTTAAAAAATTATATGCTAATTATTATCAATGTTTAAACTTTTCACCGTCATATTTTGCGCATAATAAAAGTAAAATAATGATTAGATAACATAACCAAAAGAAAATTCAATGGGTTCATTTCTAAAAGAATATTAAAAATTTTGTTTAATAATATAATTGTGAAAGCAATTAAATATAAATATAACCTCAATTATTCAAAGTAATGTATTTCGATGAACAAAGTCATTTAAATGGATTTACGTATACAAAACTAGTTAGCATACAGAATATTCTTTTTTTTTTTTTTTTTTTGTGTGTGTGTGTGTGTGTGTTTGTTGTGTTATTTTATTTATTATTATTTTTTTATGTTTAATATTCAGTTAAAAAAAAAAAAACTGAAAAATAAAAGTGCATTTTATTTAGGAGTTTTTATTTCATATATAATTCTAAAAATACTTTAATTTAGCTCATCTGACTGGGAGATCAATGTTTTAACCTATGTTTCTTTAAATAATTTTATATTAAAATGTTGACTGAATATTATGTTGAAGATAACAATAAAAATACAACCTCAAAATTTACTTAATTCAGAGCAAAATCTTATTTAATAGCAATACATGAAACATTCATTAAAAAAGTTGCTTGATAATAAAACGTAAACTGCTATTTATTATATCTGTAGATCCTGACAGAAGCAGGGTATTGACAATCTTATTAGCTACAGGCATTACAATGCATTCACAAGGGCCTCAGTCGAGACTAATAATGTATTTGCATTGCAGATATTATATGTCTTTGTATTATCATCGCCTTGCTAACCAAAATGGAGAGCCTTTACTAATATGCGTTAAGTAAAATGTGATTCTAGTTACTCAGGAAATCATTTGATGTGATATGTAGAATAATCTGTTGAAACACCGATTTCCCATCGGTATAGTTTGTTGCAAATCCTCATACATAATTTACATACTTCCGTACTAAACTTTCATTTAAACGGCTCATGTATTAAAAGGATGCATGATGCACTTAATATGTATAAAGTAATGGAATTTGAAATATTTGTCAAAAAACTGTTCTGTCATTTTACACAAACAGTGCAATGTGTTAATATGAAGAATAGGATAGCTGTTTTAAAATGTATGAATATATTTTTTACCAACTACGTAAAATAAAATTAAATCACCTTACATAAGCTGTAAATTACCTACACACATATATATATATAATCTAGCAATTGAAACATACTTTTACTAAATAATTGACATTGATTAAATAATTCATCAGCATTATCTGCAACAAAATTAAATTATTTATTTTTGTGAAAGTAAATTATATTATTTTTTTTATGCTCTGTTGTAATGCCATTAGTTATTCATTATAAACTAAACAATTGTAATGAAAAAATTTGTTTAAAAAATTGAAGAATTGAATTTTTTAAAGGTGTTAAAAATTTCACTTCAATATTTCTTTTCGATATTTTATTTAAAAAGTGTTTCATATTTTTTTTTATTTTTTTCATCAATATAATGCCATTCAATCAAGAAGAATGTAACATGTTCATTATGGTTAATTAATTGTTTTACATATATTACACAGTAACAGCTGAAAATTATTTTTTTTTTTCTTCTTCACTGTAAAAAACGTTCCTCGGTAATTTGGGGCACGTATAGTTGATCAAATTTTATCAGAAAAATCCCTGCAATATACCAGTAACCATATAATACATCATTTTTAACACTACTAAATTCCTGATATCAAGCATATTTAACAAAAGAAAAAAAATATTTACAGGAACCTGTTCCAAACTTTTTAAATTTTTAAATTTAACGTTTTTGGTGTAAATATGTACCATTAAACATAAGTGTAAATTTTTTTAACAGAGTTATAATATTATAGTATATTAAGAAATCATAAAAATAACCTAATGTATGCAATTGTAAGTTACTTTCTGATTGTTTTTGTCGAAATACTGGTTTGTGACGAAAATAATGTTTTAAATCCCTACATTACGTTCGTTAGAATATTTTCTTTTTTTTTTTTTTTCTCTCTAAAAATGATTACATCTAAATTTAGTATTTGAAATTCTCTTAATGATTTTTGAACATATAAAAATATTATAAGAAAGAAAAGTACTATTAATATTTTCTAAAATATGAAAAGTGAGATCTGACTATTAAGCAGTGGCATATCATCCTTTGAACATGTCACAACAGATACAATTTCTAAAGAGTAAAAAATCCCTTTTCCAAAATCCCTTTTCTGATGGGGAGCATAGAATTCCATGTCATTTAACTATTTTTGCTACTTTTTTTTACCCCTAGAAGATAAAAAAAAAATTCGTATTAGGGGATGCCATGGATTTACGCCGTCTTTCCTTGCAATGGGTTAAGATCAAAGGTAAACAAAATTACAAATTGGATCAGTCGAGAATCGAAAATACTCCCAGAGATTACTGGTTCAAGTGATAATTTTAACCCCGACCTTTTAAGTAAACGCTGTTTGAGTTTTGTTATTAGTAGTAAAAAATTTACTATCGCGATGAATCATATTTATTATACATTAATTCGCTTATGTACGAATTCGAAAAAGAAAAAAAAAGAATCTCTAAGAAATCTTCATAATAATAATTTAAAATAAAAAATATATGGTTAAAAACAGATTATCGCTTATATATATTTTTTTCTAACTCAGGAATAAATGTTATTCAACTAAACACGTTTGAAAAAAATAATAAAACCTACCCCAAAAGTGTAGAAATTTTCTGAAAAAATAGCAGTCCATAAAGCAGTAACTGGATTGCTATTATAATAGCATGATTTTCATGGCTGATTTAATTGTTAGCAAAATTTTGAAGCTAAGTATTGCAAAACTTTTACGTGGGCTAGATTTCAAATATTATAAACAAAAAGATAAGTTCCTATAGACATTAAGGTGTTATGTAATGACTGCTTCTTTGTACTTTTCTTTTATATTTTATATACGTTTTAATAAAGAATAGTTCTATTATGATTTTTCATATTCTTTACTGATAATAATGCTTTGAAAAAAGTAAATTTTTCGAATGTTTCAAAAGATAATTTATATAATATATTTAAACTTGAATATTTTAATTTTCTATTATCAGAAGTATCCATTGATTTCTGCTACACAGTGAAACAGTCAGTTAAATATATACATAAAAATTCACTTCATAATTCATTCAAATATGGTTAATAAATGGCGATAACTCTAATTATATACGCATAAATATAGCTAGATAAATAGTGTATATAGAGAGAGATAGACAGATAGATAGATAAATAAGTAAGTTTACAGCTAGACAGATAGTTAGATAAATAAATATAGAGTTAGATATAGATATAGATATAGATATAGATATAATAATATTAATTCTTCACTATAATGAACAAACATCAGGAAGGAAAACTTATATAATTACCTGTTGGTTTAAAGAATTATGCAGAACAAAATATATTGAAAAAAATTAATAAATGTGGAAGAATAAATTTAAAATTTTTCAAGAAACTTCTGTGTATATAAGAAGGATATTTGTAGCAGCAGGTTAATAGATTATGAATTGTACTTAAAACTGCGATATATGAGATCATATAAAATTACTAAAATTTCCCAAAAATATTTATATACAGTAATGTCCAAAAAATTATCTTTTCATATAAAAATTCACTGATTTCTCAAAAACTGTAAAATATAGTTTTATGAATTTATTTGAAATGATACATACTATTATGACACATAAATACAAAGGAAAATTTTTAAAAGCATTGGATATGATATATAATTGTAGTAAGGAACACTAAAGTAAACCTTCGAACATTATCAAAAGTCACCGTTTCGGTATTGAAAATGTGATGGTAAGATGAAGAATAGTGGTCGATGGACGTACGCTCGTACACGTTTTCGACAGCGGAACTGTGAGCGCCTAATTGGGATGAGGACTTAGAGCTTTTTGTAAGACCTCTGAGATGTGAATATGGATCGGACTTTTTACATATGGACCATGATGCTCGTCCACTTCGAGCAAGCCTCGTTGAAAGTAAACACATTGAGAGAATACCGTAGCTAGCAAATCCTCGTGATCTCATCCGGAAGAGAAATTACGGAACTACCTTAACCCATTAACCACCAAAACGAGAAATAATGATTTTTTTTTCTAAATACAAACAGTAGTAATCATTATTTTGAGCATATATAACAATAATTTAAATAAAATTTTTAAAATTAGTCTTATCTTACTAAATACAGGGTGTTTGGTCGAATTAGAGTATAGAATAAATACAGAGGCTGTTCGCACATTTTTTAGACGATTTTATTTCGCAGTAAGAAAAAACCGTTTGCATGGAGAATTTTATTTTTATATTTATCTTTGATATTTAGAATTTTTGTTTAAATGCAAAAATGCGCTTTTAAAAAGGCAGTGGATGGAAGGATAGGTTTCCGCTCTTTCGAAAGAGAGTTTTTAGTGAAATCTTTATGAAAAGCATTTATCAGGAGAAAAATGGAAAATGTCGCAACAATAGATGAATCATGGGTCTATTTAAGTGGTTGCAATAAAAAAAGATAAATTTATTATCACAAAAGTGGAGAAAAAGTTTTTTGCTACATGGTTTAAAGCATCAAAAGAAAGTTTTTCTAAAGGATTTATGATTGCCACTGGGTTTTCATACAAGCGCAAGATAAAAGCAAAAAAAAATATGACAAAAATGTCAAAATCAGCTCTAAATACTATCAAGAACATATTTTAATTCCAATTTTTAAAAATGAAAATCCAGATCTTTATCCACAATGCTATCAATCCGTTGAACTGTATCAAGACAAAACAAGCAGCCACACATCGCAATCCGCAATTGCTTCTCTAGAAAAAAATGGAACAAAAAACGGGAATTAAAACCATACCCTTCACTGATATTCCTGCTAAATCTCCTGATGTATCACTGTTGGATTTTTGTGTTTTTTGACTCTTAAAATCAGCATTATCCAAACACCGACTACAACGCATTGTAGACTTTGGAAAGACGTTCAAGAGGAGTAGAAAAATATACCTCTTCCGATATTATAAAAAGCATTATTATGATAGAAATTACGAAGTTGATAGATAGTTAAGAACAAGGGCTATCAAACTGAACAATTAAAACACGAAATATGAGTGAAATTGCTTCAGTACACTCCATCAGAATCGTCTAAAAAAATGTGCGAAAAACCTCAGTACAAATAAATGTTTACGGAAATTTCCTTGAGGGAGCATAAAACAGCAAAAACTACAGATGACTTCAAAAGTAATTATTTTATTATGAACCTTTTTCTTCTTTTTTTTTTATAAGTTGTTTAGATATATTCAAATATGAACATTTTCAAAAGCTTGGGATTGATTAGTGCTTCAAGTTTGAAATTTATTTTTAAATATAAAATTATTTTTCAGATCAAATTTTTTTATAATAAAATAAACATATAAACCTTTCCTTACTTAAAAGCAATACTTAATATAAAATATCTTTTTTTTTTTACTTAACTGTTAAACACAATTACATCTGGTGTTGCGTGAACGCAACACCAACGAAAAATGGGATAATACAGTAATTTTCAGAGATGCAAATACTATGTTTGTCTCATATTTATTGCTTATTTTTATCCTTTCATGCTGCAATTACGTAATTATACACCCTAAAAAAATTTTCTTACATGATACAATAATATTCAGGCAGCCACAACTATGCAGATAAGTGTTACCAGCTCTAACTGTGCAACCTTACACGTTATGCTACTGTTATAAAAGCATAAGTGGTAGCATTTCTCTTCATTGTTGTGGTATTTCTTCTCTACATGGTAAGCTATATTGTTGAGTAATATTACACAAAAAATTTTACAGGGTACGTAGAGCTCTAAAAAATGTTTCTTGTATTTATGTATCATAATATTATGTATCTTTCCAGAAAAAAATCATAAAATTGTAGTACACGGTTTTTGATAAATCCGCGAATCTATGCATGGAAAGATATTTCCGAACATGAGTGTGTAATATAACATAAAATATCATATACTAGCCGTGTTCGGCGATCAGCTGGTTTGTGATCCTTGAAAAATCCGACTTTATGAAACTCCCGCTCGGTGGCAGCTGTGGCGCCTTTTTCGCGTTTCAGATCTTACAACAGCTTATTGACATATAGTGAAAATAGCTTTATTGAAAAATTTAATCACAGTAACTTCCCGCTCGGTAGCGCCTGCGGCAACATCTTCTCGTTTCAATATCTGAGACAGTCTGTTCGCTCACCGTATTATGATCTTTCAAATTTCTGACTTAAGTAAAGTCCCATTTGGTGGCGCCTGTGGCGCCTTCTCCCTGTTTTAGAACTTACAACACCTTCTTCACTCATTAGAATTTAAAATATTGAAATTTTAAAATATTACAGCTCCATCTGGCTGTAGAAATTTCTGAAATCTACTGCTCAATTCCAAATCAACAAAGCTTTCAAATGATGTATGACTTACGAAATTGTTTTAATGAGTAGCTGAGATACAAAAAAAACCTGATCAGGTTGCCTTAAAACATGTATATCAGGTGAAATCTCAAATTCCACTTTCGATAATGTAAAAGTACTTTAAAATATCTTTCGAATGATGTATTAAAAATAATTTAATCATAATTAGAATTTGAATTGCACCCGATTTAATTTTTTTTAATATAAAAAATCCGTATTAAAAAAAATATATATATATATATCGTAAGAATTGGTAATAAATGCTCTTTCTCGTGCTACAGACGTATTTTCTATATCTCGAATTGTTGAGCAGGGATCGCTTTACAAAAACGAGCGAAATTTTTTCTCTCTGCTTCTTGTTTTGAGGAACGTGCTGGAGGGTGAAAATTACATTCGACTCGTTTTTTGATTAGACATAGGTCAACGTTTTAATTAATATCTCCGGAATTTTTTAATTTTGTTTTCACTATCCCCTCGGGAAGGCTTCTGATCACCCGTTTGTCAAATTTTATACTTCTATGTTTAGTAGGAGGTGAACGTATAGATGCTCAGGTAGACAGACAGAGAGACAGACATCTTCTTTTATTATTATAGATATATGGATATGTGCATGTATAAACTTGAATTCAGATTTAGCAAGCAATCGGATTTAACAAGCTTCTACCATGCGATGTAGGCAAGTGTTTGATATATACAAAAAAAAAATTCCTTTTTTTTTATTTTAAAAGCTTTTTAGTAATAATAAATTTTTCATCTTAAGGTATGTAAAGCTTTATTTTCTAAACATTCACTAACATTAATAATTTTTTTTTCATAACTAGTAAAAGAGAATATTAAATACACTCTGTAAGAAAAAATATTATATATACATTATTAAACAACATTCTTTTACTGTTTAAAGATATTTTATTTAAAATAAAATAAATAAAATATTTAAATGCATTAGACTAGTAACATGCAACGCATTTCTATTTTACTTTGAGAAAGAAAATAATAAATTATTTGTAAAAGCATAAAACAAACAAAATATGTTTTGTTTATGTTAATATGTTTATTTCGTTGTGAGAAATGTCTTTCTCGTTTCAGTTTGCGTAAACTTGTTCTAGCTTTTTTTTTTTTTTTTTTGAAAGCCCAGTAAACGTCTTTTTGCAGCAATAATATTATATTAAACAAATTCTGCAACAGTTCGAATTTGGAGCAATTTTAACTATTTTTACTTTGTTTTTCATATTTTTATGAATATACTAATTTTACATCGCAAAATTCGTAGAATTTAACAGCATTAATTGAATTTTTAATCTGGTCAGTAACGACTAATATATATATATATTGAAATATTACAGTAAATATACAGTATGTATACATATATATATATATATATATATATAATTTATAATATGTAACTTGACACTGGAATAAAGCCCAGGCTTTCCATATTTGTAGTAAGCACTCGAGACAAAATTAGTAAGGATGTTTAAAAAATAATAATAACGAACGTATATTTAAATTTGAGTAAAATTTATGTCTTATATCAGGAATATTCTTAATTTAAACGGGACAACACAGTTTATTATTTCGTGGATAAATTCTGTAAATATCTTTTATATAAATATAAACGTACAAAATAAATAATTTATATTTTTCACAGTATATTTTATATATTTATTTCGACTCTTTCTTACAGTATTTCCAGTCCGTGATAGAAAACAAAATTGAGTGATTCTGGAACAAATTAATTTAAGAATATTATAAACCAACAATAATTTATTATCTTATTTTACTTTTTATTTTATTTTGTTTTTCAGTATTTTTAAAATGATATTAATATATACAATGCTAAACAGAGGTATTTATGTATTTATTTATTTATTTCCAGTATCATCTATATTGGGCAAGAAATTGTTTCTATTACATGTAACGTAAACAGAAGCATAATATTTATTTTAAAAAAATATCTAACTTAAAATAATCTTTGGGAAAACAAACGAAATTTTATTGAAATTTAGAGAAAATTTGTACTAAAAACTTTATTGATAAATGTTGAATAAAGTGTACTCGCTCTTAAAAACAATAGTTGCTCTTTAATTAATTTAACCCTAGAAAAAAAAAAGTGAAAAAAATTAAGAGCATAAAACGATAAATTATTGGTATTTCTTAATTAGAGTAATTTGAGCTAGAAATAGCTATACATGTTTTGTGAACAAAGACAATGTTTGTTTATACATTAATTATGTAATTTATTAAGATTTTCTATTATAATTTATAACAGAACAACGACAAAAATGTTCTTTAACATAATACGTTTTAATAATCGCATTCTTCATTGCAAATAATTTATCAAACTTCTGTCTTGCTGTGTAGAAATTATTTTATTTATTTATTTATTTATATATTTTTAATGAAATAATAGTCATCGTTTTAATGAAGGCACAATTCCTATTCATAGAATTCTTATTCTTCTTTTCAAGAAAAGTTTTAAACATAATTTATTTCTAACATACATATGTAATATTAAAAGGAAAGTTCATCAAGACGGAACATTAATATTAGAATAACATATTTTAACGATTTTATAAGATATTTAATACTGTCTTAAAATGAACTACAGTTTTAAAATGAGTAAAAATAAATAAAATAAAAAAAAATAACTCTCTGTCTTGCTGTGTAGAAATTATTTTATTTATTTATTTATTTATATATTTTTAATGAAATAATAGTCATCGTTTTAATGAAGGCACAATTCCTATTCATAGAATTCTTATTCTTCTTTTCAAGAAAAGTTTTAAACATAATTTATTTCTAACATACATATGTAATATTAAAAGGAAAGTTCATCAAGACGGAACATTAATATTAGAATAACATATTTTAACGATTTTATAAGATATTTAATACTGTCTTAAAATGAACTACAGTTTTAAAATGAGTAAAAATAAATAAAATAAAAAAAAATAACTCTGTCTAGACTTATTTGATTTGAAAATTCGTAAAACGTGCGATTGAAATGCTTGGAATGTAAATACACGTTTATGGTTTATATTTTATTAAAAATAAAGTTCTCTTACATCAGTATGAGAGTAATAAATTATTAATGAAATTTCCTGATAAAAAACTGTATTTTCTATAAAAGATTGCAAACAGTGTAAAAGAAGTTCTCCTGCAATAATATATAAAAATATTGTTTTTTGAACTAATGCCATATATAAACCTAATTTGAATTTTTGTTTTAATAATTGTTTTATTTAAATTAAATTTTACTCTTTTATACTGAATTCCATTTTATTGATATTGTTATTTGTTATACATTTATATATATATATATACGTATATTGTATCTTTGCTAATATACTTTAATA
The DNA here is from genome assembly GCA_963930645.1 of Salticus scenicus. Taxonomy (NCBI): domain Eukaryota; kingdom Metazoa; phylum Arthropoda; class Arachnida; order Araneae; family Salticidae; genus Salticus; species Salticus scenicus. The sequence goes on along the minus strand of OZ005654.1, from coordinate 186,765,758 downwards.
ACACATTATTCCAATTTACATAAATAATTAAATATCAAATATTAAATTACATTTGCATTTATATATATATATATATATATATATATAAGAATATACATTTGTATTTTTTGGACATTTTTTAGCGTCCTATTCATTAATAACATACAAAAATGAAATGTAAAGCTCTTAAAATATAGAAATTCATTTATTTGTTTATTAAGCAACACTTCTTAAATAAGAAATTTATGAAGTGTTGTATAAATATAATTAAAACGCAATTTGCATATTATTACGTTTTATCTTTCCTTAATTTTCAATACCCTAAATATAGCTCTGCTGACTGCGCATTTGTTGACCACGCTATATTTCTTACTATTCAAAACATCAAAATAAATTAAACGAAATTCAACTCAAACCTTTTTTTTTTATAAAATGTAGTGTATTATAAAGTTCATCACATTCTGAATCTTTCATTCTTTTTTTTTCCAATAAATACATTCGGAGAGTGCATTCATATAAGCATTTTTTAGTGAAAAATTAGTAATTTAAAATTAAAAGTTATTTGTTTTCTAATATATTGATTAAGATTTAAAAGATATAATTATTATCTTGTAGTTATTTTTTAGTTTATTCAAATGTTAGGTTTTGATAAGAAGTTTAAGTATTCAAGAAAACATTGTTTGTTTTTAAATAATATTCAGTTTTGTCAGAAAAATACAGATTACATAAATAAAAAATCTATAATTTCAGCACTCACAACGGAAGTATGAATCAATAAAATTGCTATAGAAACCAAACCAAGCTTAAATTAAAGAGCATGGTAGAAAACATAAAGTACAGTACAAATTTGCTGGAACAACTCCCATGGGTGCGAGATATGACCACCTAATAGTTTTAGTTATTTCTATAAAAACCAACAAAACACGCATCGTCGTAAGAACAGATCACTGCAAAGGGGTCTTAAAGTAAGACATAAAAACAACTGAAATGGCATTTAAGACAGATAAATGTCTTAAAATATAGATTAGACATTATAGATATTTTAATTTAACACAAAAGTATGTCTGAAATACCAATTTAGACACAAAAATGTCTGAAACACGTAAATACGCAAATTTTCAGACAGAAAAACGCGTTTGAATTTTCAGACACTTTAGAAATTCAGACACTTGCATTACTTAGAAAAATTTTCATATGGAATCTAAGAAAATATGCTTATCCTACGTCTTTCCACATTCAATAAATATATTATTATTTTATATAATAAGCACTTAAGCTACTTAAACTATGGTAGATTTATAAAATTAAATTTTTATGGAATAATACTCTAGAGATGTAGATGATATTTGCATGCTATTATCTTTAACATAATTCATAAACAACATACAGCGTAATTACATAAGCTTATTTCGTTAAAATAATAATAATAATAATAATAATAATAATAATAATAATAATAATAATAATAATAATAAATTGTCTTTAAAGCTTTCTTATATTAAAAGAAAAAGTGGGGAGACGGATGAAGCAAGTATGAGAAAGCGAATTTATAAGTGAACAATAATGAATAATTTGTTCATAACTTTTTTCTTTCTTTCTTCCTATTATTATTCAATTTTAAACTTTTTTCTTTCACATATTTACCTGCATCTAAATGTAAAGCAAACAAAATTTTCTTGTATTCATGATTATAGTTTGTTTTTATTTAAATATCACTTTAAGGAAAGAAATCGTTATCATAGAGGGCTGCAACCTTCACATACTTGTTACGCATAATGAAAAAAATTTGTACCTCTAGATATGAAATTTAAGATAATAAATAATTATTAACTTTAAGATCAATACTATCAATAGTTTTATAGCAAAAAATCAGAACTAAAACATAACACTGCGATTTGTTTCGCGAACACTGAAGTAATGAATAATAATGAAAATAATAGTAATGAATAATCATGAAAACTCATTATACTATATACGACGGTGGCCTGATTGGTAAATGCTTGAGTCCGACCGTGCTTACCTCGAGGTTTCCGTTTCCCCGGACAGTGTAGGTTCGAATCCCAACGCCGGTAATGATACTTTTTTTTTTTTTAAATAAATTAAATATTTCATTAATGCTCTAACTAATTATAAAATCTATTTTTTACAGAAAAACATAATCGCGCACTATATTTAATTATTTATTTATTTATTAAAAAGTCTTAAAAACGGTGCAGTGTTTTTAAGCCTAACATGGCGGTGTTTTTAAGCCTAAAACATGGCGGCGATTTAAGACATTGCAATGTCTTAATTTCAGATGCAAAAAGGTGTCTTAAAAAGTAAGACTTTTTTTTCACTTAAAAAATGACCATCCATTTAAGACACTTTTGTAACTCAATTTAAGACATTTACGTTTACAGTAATGGTGCAGTGGTATCATGCTTGACTTCTGTTTCGGTGGAGAGTCTGAGTTCGTGTCCCTAGAAGGGCGTTTTGTAATTTTTTCATTTTTTTTCTTTACGCTTTTAATTAAATTAAATTATTAATTTAAGAGAAAATATTTATTGCATTAAAAAGATTTTTTTTTTTTTTTTTTTTTTTTTTTTGAGTATTCCAATTAATAGAGTATTGACCATGAATTTAAGAAATATATATATATATATATATATATATATATATATATATATATTATAAAAAAGAAAATACTATTTAAAGCTTTGAATATAGTTTCTAATTTATAACAATTATGATTAAATATAGAAAAATCATAAAACCAGAATTTTTTTTCACAATTAGAATAAGAAATATAAAAAGTTTGATCACAATTATATGAATTACAATTTTGTTCACCGTCAGTTATTGTGGAACATTTTGTTAAATATTTGGAATTGAAAATCTGTCACTGTGTTCAATATTATCATCAGATCTTCCGACATCACCAGATTTGATAGTTGTTTAATAAAATATTTGAAATAAAAGTTAAATGCAACGTGAAAAAGTTAAGCAACAGCTGTTGTTCATTCAGGATTTTTCATGCAAAATATTGCACGAATAAATAATACAATTGAAAGCAGACGATTAACACCTGCTATTAATGTCGTCGTTAAAAATTAGTAATTAATAATTTACATAAAACATAATCATTAACAAAATTTTATCTGAATGTAATCATTAGCAAAATCTTATTTAAATGTAATATAAAAGTATTTTCCGTTAAATTATTAATTTCGATAAATTTAATAAATAAATAAATAAATTGTTAAAAAAAAAAAAATATATATATATATTAAACTATCCGCGCTGAAAAAAAAAAAAAAAACTTGTTTTATACAATTAATATTTTCTCTTAAAATAATTATTTAATTTTAATTAAAAATGTCAAAAATAAATATTTCAGTGTAAATAAAATATTAAAATACAAAATGTCCTTGCGGGGCCTCGATCCCAAGACCTCCGTATCAGAGGGCAAGTACGCTAACACTGCACCATCCGTTCACAGTACAATGTGTGTTTTGTTGGCTTTTATAGGAATAACTAAAACTGTTAGGGAGGCATATTTCGCCCCCGTGGGGTTTGTTGCAGCAAATTTGTACTGTACTCAATGTTTTCGACCATGCTCTTTAATTCAAGCTTGGTTTGGTTTCAATAGCAATTTTACTGATTCATACTTCCCTTGTCAGCGAAAAAACATAAAAATAAAAAAATCAGCAAAACGTTGGCGGTTTTAGATAATATTGGCTGCTGATAGCTTAAACTGTGTCAATTCGTATATTTTACATATGGCACATCGATATTCGAAACCTTTTTGATAAAACCTTCCATGGATAGGACACGGAGGCCTAATTGCCTGACACGCAAGATCTCCCTGCGTCACTCCACAGAATTTTTTTTTTCATTTCACGACCAAATTTGACGACCTTCATGCCTCGATAACTTGTGCTACCATTGTATCTACAAAAATCCTGCATGATTGGATATAATCAGAGATACGAAAGGAACACATGTGAAAGTACTCTTTATTCTAAAATCTTTGCGATTCCTGCATTGGAAATCTCTGGAAATCATGGAATTATGATACAACACCCTGTTTTTAAAATTATTGTTTGAACTTTTTTAAAATTCTAAATAATGATCAGTGCTTGATAAGGCTTATTTAACATTAATTAGGCTTTTAATAATATACTAAAATATAGATAGCAATGCATAAATGTAATTTATAAATATAGACATTTAAAGTACACTTAAATAGGTATATAATGAAATAAAAAATTACAAAATAGCATTACCTTCTTGTAATTTTGTTATAAAAGACACCTTTTTGAAGGAGTAATTTTATTTTACTACCGTTTAATTAAAGCTAACATTCAACCAATTTTGACAATAATAGTCTGCACACTGATAATTATAATGTATGTGCAATTTATTGCTATTTTTAATAAGGGATGTTCTGTTCAAAGAAAATAAGCATTATAAATTATATTACTTATACAGCGTTTTAAAACTTTAAATAACAAGTTGATTGATTTTTATTCTGTCCTAGGATGGATGACAGAAAATTAATAAGGGTCACTACTCGTAGTAACATATGGTAACAGAAAAAAATCAAATGCTGTAGAAATCAGAATAAACTTCCTTCAAGTATTCCAAAAACGGAGCATCTCAAAAGGATGGTGATTTGAATATATATATATATATATATATATAAGTCTCTGTGCGTGTATGTACCTATAAACACATGTTAGGAAAACAATATTTTTTTCAATATTGGTATAAGAGAAAATTTAAGTAAAATCACCGAAAATGTTTATAGCTTTTATCCATTTTCTTCTATTTTGTATTATTTTACAAATTATAGAGTTTTGATATTTTTACACATAACTATAATTTGCATAATTCAAATGGTAAACATTTCCGTTATATTTTCACTATTTCTTATTATAAATAACATCGATAAACTTTCTCTAAATGTATTATGATGTGCATTCCACTTCACCGGCCATTCCGAGATAACTCTGGAGAAACGTAGCAAGGTGAAGAAAAGAAGTGATTAACAGCACGAAAGAAGTGATTAACAATTACTGGAATCAATTTTTTCGATTAAATTAAAAACGTACAGTGAATTTTATGATTTTTTCTTTCGTAATTACTGACTGAATAATGTCAGTAGAAGTTCTCTTTATGACATTTTGAAACATGATATGTATTTAAACTACACTTTTCCGAATATAATATAATACTCTAGTTAAAAAAAAAAAAAAACTACCCGTGATCCACAGACTATACGTCATTCCTCATGTAGTTCCTTTGTGTTCTCTAATCTGTGTGTTTTATGTTATGAATGATTAGCACTAATGACTGATATCCCATTAGAAAATTTCTTATTGAATAAAATGCTAAAAATCTCACTGCATCTACAAAGCAGAACAAAAACCATAGAAATCATTTTATGTTAATTTTTAACCTTGTTTGTCTGATTGATTTGTGTTTCCATTTTATCTCTTCAGCCAATAAATTGTTGGAAAGTAAGTTATTTCAACTTAAATTAATTAAAGTGATTAACTTAATACTCAATATTAAAATGCTTAATTTATTTTTTAAACAAATGCAAGTTTATAATTTAATACATTTCTTTGTTTTGTAAGTAGGTTAAAAGCAGACGCTAAACAAATGCAAGTTTATAATTTAATATATTTCTTTGTTTTGTAAGTAGGTTAAAAGCAGACGCTGGAATTTTGGTGATAAACGCAAATTACGTTTTTTAGCACATCTAATCATGCATAAACTAAAAATAAAAATAAAAAATAATAATAATTAAATATAAGTGGGGCATTTCATGACTTAATACTAGTTGTACAGAATGGCCTTAATTAAACTTGGACTATTCAGATCCCTCTGTAGCTGTAACTAAAATGCTGATTGAATTGAAAACTTGTATATAGACATTTCAAAGGATGTGCTCAAAGTTCTGCTTAAAAGTTCTGCTAATAATTAAAAATAAAATCTTAAAATATTTCTTCTCTGAGAGGATATACATCAAAATACAATCAAGCATTACGTTCAAACTGCTGGAAAATCTGATCGAAAATGCTTGAAAATCTCTAACCGTTAAACAGTGTGTTCAACAGCTGATTGCAGCTGGTCACCAGTGATCCACCAGCTTATGCAACGTTATACGGTCTATCAAGTCACCCAAAGATACACCATTTCTTTAAAAATTGAAACTCTTTAAATGATCCCATAAAAAAATATCCCAGAGATTAAGGTTGGGGGAATGGGCCGGTTAAGGATTGGAAAATGAACGGGTCAATCATCTGTAAAATTTTGGAACAAAAACATTTGAAAAATCTAAGAATGGCCGTTTTAAATGTCGTATGGTTTGAAAATGTTAAAATTGACAAAAGTTATTTATTACATAACTTTTCAAAAACTCCAATTGTAATGCTTGTTTATATTTTGGTAAATAATTTTTTAAATTTTTATTTTTTAAATGATTTGCAGAACCTTTGAACGCATCCTTTGAATTGTCTATTTAAAATTTTTCGACCCAATCCGTATTTTAGTTAGAGCTGCAGAGTGCTCTGAAGAGGCCAAGTTTAATTATGGCCAACCTTTATCTCTTATATTATTAAAATCTGTGCGCATCTGTCTGTATTTCTGTGAAAAATGCGTTGTGACAGCTAAAGCTACGCGGCTATCGGTTGCAGCGGCTCGAAACCGGTGTCGACAGCTGCATAATTTCTTCATCTCGGCATCTAAATAATTAGGTAAGCAATGCGACCCTAATTAGCGGAGATAATAATTAAAACGTCTGCCTATGTCTAATCAAAATACGAATCAAAAGGCCAGGCAACCGTAATTGTCACCCTGAATCGCGTTCTTCAAAAGAAAAATCAGAGAGAGAAAATTTATCGTTTTTTTTTTTTTTTTAAACCATAAAAGCGCAATGGTTCCAGATCTTGAAAATACGCTTGTACTACGAGAAAGAGCATTTATTACAGATTCTTACGGTATATTTCTTTTTTAAAGTTTTAAAAAGGGTCCAAAATTTCTCTTTTTTTCGATCGTCTTTTTTGAAACGCCCTGTACGAAAGAGTAATAGTCCCATTTCTCAACAACTGGTATATTTTGAAACGACATTTAATTCTTTTTTGAACAATATATACATTTTAACAAAATACGGATTAGTGATCCATATTTCTAGATTTTACGAAACATCGATTTTTGCACAAAACATTTTATAACCCAAATCTTTTAGAGATAAATCTTTTTTTTTTTTTTTCGTGTATATATATATATATATATATTGTGCGAATCTGATCTCAAAAGATTGAGACATGATTTTAAAAACTGAATCAGTTATTTTTTTTTTTTTTTTTTTTTTAATTTTAGGCATAACGCCATAGCATACCGCGTTCTTCATCAAATCGTATCGTTCGACATCATGCTTTGGGTTTACCATGGCAACTCTGTTTTAACTTGGCAGACGATGTCTCGAAAGCGGAGCGAAATAAATGTTTTTACTTCCTGCATTACAGATTGAGGTCATGTGTTTTGACTGTGATTAAAAATTCCAAATTTCAAAAATTCTTCAATTTTCCTTTGTCGCATACAAAACTTACTATACAGAGTTTTCATCACAAGACAAAGTTGCAGTTCGAATTTCATCGATTTCTGAGAATAAACAAAAAAAATTACATTTCAATAGTAAATTAAATTTTATTCTAATATGCGTATTTCAAATTATTATTATGATTAAATTTTCTTAATACATAATTCGAAATACATTTTGAATTACTTTTATATTAATTGAAAAGGCGATTCGAGATTTCACATGATTTATACGTTTTGAGGTGTCCTGATTATATTTTTTCTGTATCTCAGCTACTAATTAAAATAATTTCATAAGTAATACATCATTTGAAATCTTTGTTGATTTGGAATCGAACGGTAGATTGTAGAAAATTCTACCGCCAGATGGAGCTGTAATATTTTTAAATTTCAATATTTCAGATTCTAATTATGATTAAATTAATTTTAATACATCATTCGAAAGATATTTTAAAGTACTTTTATATTATCGAAAGTAGAATTCGAGATTTCACCTTATTTACCCGTTTTAAGGTGTCCTGATAAGGTTTACGTGGAATTCCTACAATAAAATTTACCAAATTAAAAATTATGTGTAGTTTTTAACGATACTTTTATTTTTTAAAGGCATGCACTAGCTATTTAAGCATAACTGAGAAAGTCACGAATCGATGGCATTTTTGAAGGAACACTCTATACAATGGGTGGTCATTGAAGCCCGTAACAACACAGAGCTAAATATCTATGCATATTTCGATATTCGAACCAAGGTCCTACCTTTTTGGAGTAAGGGTCGCTAAACGCCACATCGTATGGGATGCATATTTTAAGATGTAGAGTAAATAAATTATTTTTTTCCTTTAGTTTGTGCGTGGACCTCTAATTGCTCTCGTATGTGAATTGCTATTGGAAAGTGTGTGTCTAAGAATATTCTTTGTACAAGACTTCAAGGACATTCTGTTTATTATTCACTTCTAAATTCGCAAAATATCAAAATAAATATAATGTAAATATTTCCTTTTATTTTCTACAACATAGACATAGCATATGTACCGTAAAAAACTTCTGTTGTACGTTTTAATTTCGCTTTATCTAATAATATTATAGAATATGTTCAAAAATTAATATTAATATACTTTTAAAACATTTAATCATACAAAGTATAAAAATTCCTACATCGCTATTCGACATTTATTTATGTGTCATCCTATCCATTAATGCATCCTTTTTCTTCAAGTAATTAATTTTCATTCAACCGTCATTTAAAAATACAACAAAGCAAGTTTTACGAAAAAATTTAATATGGTTCATACATAATGTATATATATATATATATATATATATATATATATATGTGTGTGTGTGTGTGTGTGTATTGGTTTTTTTCTTTGAACCTAAATAACCATCTATCAAACTCTCAAACATGTATTTAAACTTATTAATATATATATATATATATATATAGAGAGAGAGAGAGAGAGAGAGAGAGAGTTTTTTATATTCATAAATTTTATTTTTTAAATCACTGATTTATTTGCTAAAAAGAATACAATATATTTGTAAAAGTAATTTTGGTTTTTAAGTACCAAAGAAAAATAGGTGAAAATTTTAAATAAATAGATAAATAGTATTAAAAAAAGGTATCTAAAAAGGTTTTTCTATTATCCTCTGTATATATTAATTAACTTATTTTGTAAGTAAGGAAATGTGCAAATAAAATTCTTAAAAAAAAAGAGCATAAAAATTGTATAATTTGTATTTGACAAGAAATAAATTAACAGTTAGTAAGCGCCTGTGACAAATATTTGTCTGAAAAATCTGTATACATAGACAAACATCTAAACGTTTACAAAAACTAAAGATTTGCTTAAATGCTAAAATGATTTGCTTAAAATATACTAGATAAATAAAAATTTCCAAATTATTGTTTCTTTAAATATAGCATCATCCAAACACATCTATACTATTCCGACGATTGTTTTATTATTTATTAATAAACCTTCACATGACAGATAATTGTAACAGTAAAACATTACACTTTGTACACATATTGTTATTACAATGTATTTTATAATGAATAGTTATAGATAATCTCAGTTCAGAAGTATTAATACCCATTAGTTCATGATAAATATTGAAAATAAAATACATTAAGATAATAATTATATAAAACATGTAGAGTGACGTCACTCGACTTTCCGAACATTACACAATTAACGATTGTATAGATAAAATGAAGTAACATAAGTCGTTAAGTGATGAAAAGTGAAATTTATAATAGGGTGTTTCAGTATTTTTCTCTATGTAGTATGACATTCAATGTAATTCTATTTTACTTCAAATAATTTGCTGTCACAGATCACAATGATAAAAAAATTTCGTTGTGTCCCCGTACATCTTTATAAGTGCTAGATTCACAAAAAGTCATTCATTTTGCGCAACAGTGAAGTATAATACAAATTTTCAGCTCAATCGGATAGGATATTTACGTTATCATAGGTTAAAAAGTTCAGCCCGTAAGCCATAATGATAAAGAATTTTTCTTTGTGTCCCTGTAAAAAAAGCTATAAATGCTAGATTCTCTAGAATTCATAAATTTTGTGTGACTGTGACCTATAACATGTATATAAATTTTCAGATAATTTGAATAAGTCCTTTAGATGCTATCACATTTTAAATAATTAGAGCATATAGGCCAGAACAAAAAAGAAATTTTCTTTGTGCCCTTGAAAAATCTATAAGTGCTAGAGTTTCCGAAATCTATACAATTCGTTGTGATGGTGACATGTGTATAAATTTTCAGTTTACTGAAATAAGGCGTTTAGATACTATCGCACTTTAAAGCATTTGAGCCCATAGACAATAATGATAAAAAAATTTAGTCGTGTCCCTGTAAATATATACATACATATATATATATATATATATATATATATATATATATATATAAGTGCAAGATTCCTCAAATTTTATACAGTTCGCGTGACGGAAAACTATAAAATATTCATAAAGTTTCAGTTTATTTGAATAAGGCGTTTAGTCCTATCGATCTTCAAATAATTTGAGCCTAGAATCCATAATGCTAAAGAATTTTTCTCTGTGTCCCTAAAAAATGTCCCAAAAAAATTATAAGTGATAGACTTACCAAAATTAATAGTATTCGTTTTACGGTAACTTACAACATATGTACCAATTTTCAGCTCAATCGAACAAAGCGTTTAGACGCTAGTGAGTTCAATCTCATACATACATCCCTGTAAAAATAGCAAAAACGAACTGAGGGGACCTCAAAAAGTACGCATACACCGAAATATCAGTCAAATTTTTGTCATGTTTGTAAAACTTTCCTCTAATAGTATGTTCGGAAAGTAATGATGGGTAACCTTTACCTATTATGCTAAAATATATCTATTTTTATTATCTAGTATGAACTTGAAAGTCTCATTTAACATGTAGATGCAGCGCTACCCAAGCTCACAAGAGTTGAAATTTTTTAATCAAAACGTGTTTAATTTAGTTGTATGTTACATAAATGTGAGATATTCCTCATGAATTATTGTTTTTAAATAAACTTCATTATATCTACGAGGTCTGTCCAATAAATATGCAAACTGATGCCATCTGTCGGTCATGATGCGGACTATAGCCTCACTCACTAGCGGTGTTAGTTGCCTGAGATCCAATGAACCATCAGTGCATGGCGAATCGTCGAGCTGTGAGTATTGTGCCAGTTGTGTTAGTTTCTGTTGTCCTTGCTTTTACTGTGTGTCGAAAATGGAAATCGACGAAAATAATGAATTATTTTTCTTACAGTTCTCAAGCGTTTGAGAGATCCCGTGCGTCGTGTGCAACAAAATTTGACTCAAGGCTGTGGATGGATTCTTCCCCATGACAATGCACCTGCACATTCAGCATTGATTGTTCGCCAGTTTCTGGCAAAAAATTCAATCACCATCCTTGTTCTTCCTCCTTATTCGCCAGATCTCGCCCCATGCGACGTTTGTTTATTCCCAAAATGCAAAAATGTGATGAAGGGACATCACTGGGAAGATGTGGACACAATAAAGCAAGAAACGACGAGAAAACTAAAAGGCCTGACTGCCGAGGACTTCCAAGGGTGCTTTGAACAGTGGAAAAGAAGATGGAATAAGTGCAAATTAATGAATGGAGAGTAGTTTTAAGGGGACAAAATCGATGTAGACAAAATTTTGCAAAATAAACTTTTTATGACCTTATTTCGCGTATTTACTGGACAGACCGTGTATAACTTTTTTTATTCTCAGATTCTTCGGAAGGGAAATTTAAATAAATACAAAAACTGGTTCTATAACTTGCGCAGTAAATAATATTTCTAAAACTGCTAAAACGCACTATCAAGTCCTGTTTGGGAGTATTCTATTTAACACCTTCGTGATGTAGCAAAGTCATGGTGGCGAGTCTCCCGACTACCCTTAGGAATGAGTCCCAGACCATTGTCATTTACCCGTAGTGTAGTATTAGAGGACATAACACCCACATTTTAATGAGGACAAAACAAAGTAAGGTCCCTGAGAAGACAAAACATACTCACTTAATATTTAACGCACTAGCACTGTATAAATTAATATTTTGTTGTTGTTGTTATTGTTGTTGTTGTTGTTGTCTTGTCCAAAAAGTTGGTGCAGAGGAGTCAAATAGGACCAAAGGTATATAGGACTGCCGTAGCAACATCAACGACCCTTGAAGAATAGAGGAGTTGATGAGAGGGAGCTAGATGGATACTGAAGAGCTAGGCCAATATAGCAGGACAGTCGAAAAGGTGGTCAGGAAAAATTTGAATGTCAGTACAGTGAGGGCAGTAGATATAACTCCCCTGAAGTGCTTTGTCCTCAGTCTGGCAATAGTAGAAAATAATATTTTACAAGAGAAGAATCTATTTATAATAATCATTGCTTATTAAACTAGAAAATTGCTACGAATCACAACGAACATGCACGAAAAGCTCGAAAAACAGCAGTTGGCAACCGAAATACAAATCCTGACTAATACGTCACAAGATAGGAGCAAATGTTTCGGATGCCCCATTCTCATATACAGGATGAATGGTTATTAAAATCTTGTGAATTATTCTATCAACTTTTTTAAAAAGTAATAATATTTACTACTTCTATTTCGCAACATAGAAAATAAATAATAAAATTGAAACCACAATCTATAAAGATTTTATTAAACTTTATATAAATATTTTCTACAATTTATTCAAAAAACGATACTGTTTTCTTATTCAAATATTTTTTTGTTAAATACATTTCTGTAAGGAGTTTAGAAACGACTTTTATTCAGATAAATACAAAAAATATAAACTGAATAAAAAAAAAAAAAAAAAGTCATACTTTCATAAATAAATCTAAAACTTTTCTGATATAAAAGTAAAATGAATTTCACTAGAAAATCTTTTTTTTTTTTTTTTTTTTTTTTTTCAAAAAAAAAAAATTATGAAGTAAAAGCTTAAGATTAGTAATTTTAAGCTTTTAATAATTTTGAGGATTAAATTAGTCTTAAAATCGAATGCTCAAATATATGCTACAATATTAATGGATTTATAAGAAGTTAAATTAGGATAATGATGTGATTTTGTGGAATAATATTTTTATACTGTAATTTTATCGTATATCCTTCTTAATCTTGCTACAATTTTGGAAATTTAATTATTTCATTTTGCACTTCTGTAATTTACTAATATTGTATGCCAAAAATATTTTCCTACTTTCTTTTTCTCTCTTTTTAAAAATATAAACAATGATTTTTAAAGAGGCATATATTAACCATCATATTTATGAGAACTTAGTGATGTCTAAATTACTTTCAAAGCGAATAAAAAATAAAATAAATTACGATATACACTTTTTTTTTTCAAGAACACATTAAACTATTGTGTAAAGTTGAAACCTTTTTAAATTTTTTAAACCATGTTTATCATATGTATATATATATTTGCCTTTGTATAGTGTATTTATTTATTTATTATTATTTATTTATTTAAAAACCAGAGTATTGCACTGATTTTGAAGTTATATTAAGTTAGGGCATGGGTGGAATAAAACATTGAAATATTAATTGCAAGCTTATTTTTAGTATTTGCTAAATAAATTGAGTTCAAACTTTTTTAACTTCACAATAACGAAGAGTAAAGACTTCGTAAAAAAGCCGCTAAAAAACTTAAAATCTAATTAAATACTTTTGTTTACTTTTTTTTTTCACATTAAAATATTGTTTGATTTTTTATCACTATAATAATATCTGTAATTAATTTCAATTAAATTTATGATTTATACAAAATTAATTAAAAACTTTGATTTTAAAAATTACTGTTTACAATTAATTCGGCATAATATTATAATATAGAAAACGGCTCTGTACATTTTTTAAAGGAATTTTTAAACTTTTGTTTTCTCATTTGCAAGTGATTGTTATAAATTCAAATATTTGGTGGTTGTAATAAAAATAAAACATAAATAAATAAATAAAATTATTACCAGTGTTGTACAAATCGTACTTATTTTTAACATAAGAATGCATTAGTAAAATTTTACAGTATTTTCAATACATTAATTGAAAGATCACTATTTGAAAATTATATCTCTAATGTTTTGTAATACAGACATACAGTAGGTAAATTTGTTAGGCCTCTACTTGAGAATCTAAAACCGTGTTGGATAGTATTTTGTAATTCGGAATTATATCCTTGAAGGAATAATATATTAATGCTTAAATGCATATTTCTGTACATTATAATATTTCTACTTTTTGGTGAATTTTTTACAAACTAAACTGATAAAAATCATTTACAATAAAAAACTTTCTGGAAACATATTTGAAACTTATATCAAATATATAGTGATTTGTTGGATATTCTTTAAAATAATATCAGTCATAAGATTATTTATTTTATGTTTTTAAATTTAAAATACATAATAATGTAAATAAAGTTTTACCAGTTAGTCTTTTTATTTTATTTATTTATTTATTTATTTTTTAATTGTGATAATGTTCATTCAGTTTTTTCCTAAAATAATAAACTTTTGCACAAATTTTAATTTAAATTCTATTGAAACATAAGGCTCAGTGAAAATTTTTATAACAATTTTAGTGATACTGTGGCTTCGCGAGTTTTCTTTATTATTATGTTCATTAATTTTTTCTATAAAAGAATAACATTGTATATAAAATTAAAATTAACTTCTATTAAAACATAAGATTTAATAAAATCATTTATAGCAATCATACTATATCACATAATATTTTGAACAAAATTTCATCTAAAGCGGCTAGAATATTTGATTGAATTTCAAGGTTACTTAATTGTACAAAACTATTAAATTAATAACATTAAGCAATGTTAAAGGAATAATATGTTCAAAATTTAGTAGCCTAAAGCTTTTCGGAACTTTCGTTAACTTTAGAGACTAAGACATTTTAATCAATACTTGACAATTTAATATGCAAGATTGATCAGGAGAAAATATTAAAAGTTTGCTGAAACAATTATCTTGAATGAATAGTAAGTATTGATCAATACAGTTATTAAACTAGGAATGTTGTTTTGCAAACAGGGAGTCTTTATATGGTTAAGTTTAAAGAAGCAGTGTGCATAAGTAAATAATTTAAAATGTTTTATGCAGAAATATATTATTGCAAAAATGTGCATTTTTAAATTTCAAAGAATAATTAAAATAAAGTAGTTTTTCTTTTAAATATTTACATGTATTTTCGAATGTTTATTTTCAGGTGAATTGATTTATACAGATAATAATATATGCTTACATAATATTAACCTATAAATTAGGAAGTCGAAAGTGAAGGTGGAGAAACATATGCAAACAAAGGAGGAAGAAACAAGGAAACTTATTATATAAAAACCATTATTTTTTTTCAGCATTTCAAAATATGAATAAATATAAAGATAAGTTCAATGTGCATTATTTAATATAAAGAATGTTGTGATGTGTGACATATATTGCACCGCATACCTTCAGTGAGCTCTTTCATGTAGGGGAGACCCGTGTACCTAGGGCCACCCCACTTTATTTGAATAATATTTAATTTTAAGTTTTAATACTCAACTGGGCGAGTAACAACACCAAATGCTACTTTAACAACTACTTTATAACTTTTGAGGAGAGAGTTTTGACAAGTTACATGTAGAAAATTAATTTACATGGTTTGAAGTAAAATTTTGCAGTTCATCACTTTTGTAATTATACAAAGGAGAGTCAAATATTTTTCTTTCATTTCTAGTGTATAATTTTGCTTGTTATATTCAGTAATAAATGATATATTTAATTAGTCCTCTCTGCATGTGGATTTTTTAGTGGAAGGTATTTTGAATGGAGTTACCAAAAATTGTACCTAGGGCCACATCGCTGCCTTGTACCTAGGGCCAGTGTATTTGGACCTTTTAACACTTTCGCGACCGCATGTTTTTTTTTTTTTGTCTTTTTGACAGTAAGATCCGCCTGAGGGCGTTTTCCTCATAAGTTACAATTTTTCAAAAAAAAACTTTTTCTGTATTCACATTTATATTACAAATGGATATGCATTATAATCATACTCTCTTTCCAATGAAAGTATTTGCATCCATATTGTACTGCTTGTACAAATATGAATATTGTGTGTATTTTTTAGGAACAACTAACATACAAATTGAAAAATAAATGCCCACTGGTGGCGTTTCATATTTTCAAATGATGTGAATTTATGTCAGCGGTCGAGAAAGTGTTAAGAAACACAGCCTATAGTAATTGGATGCTGGTAAACCCTGGTCATTCACTGTATGTGAAGTTGCTGAAAGTGTTAGCAAGTCCTATCCGTCGGCCTTTACTCCTGTAAACATTCTGTTAGGCTTTCGTGTATCCGGCATGTAGCCGATGAATAAAACAAATTCACTGAGGATGAATATTTAAGTTCAAATGTGACTGAAAGACAAGATCCCTCCATATATTAGAAGAAAAAAAATCCAGGAAGAAAGTGAACCAACAATGATAGAACTGAATCTGTTTCGTGTCCTGTTTAACCTTTACCTAAAGCAAAACCTCCCACTTCAAAGATGTGACCGAAAACCAAGAGAGATCTAGAAATCCAAGAGACACTCCAGAAAAAAAAATTGAAGGAAAAAAAAACATTCTGTTAAAATATCCCACAGAAAAAAAAAAAAAAAAAAAAAAAAAAAAAAAGTGAAAAATTTTGTGTTTTTACTTGATATTGTTGTTTTATAAAATACATGTTTATATGCTTATTTTCTATTCATTGCAAAGTTATATCTAATTTTGAGAGAATGGCCCTAGGTACAGTGAGGTCTGGCCCCAGGTACAATGAGGGTGTTATACTTAGGACCACCAGTGATTTTTTAAACCTTCTATTTGTCGGAATTTAATTTTTTAGGTATTTATATTAATCCCAATTGGCAGTAATTAGTCCTAAATATATGTTTATATTAGTTTGATAATTTTAAACAGGTCAAGGGCTCTGTTTTTAGGCATTGAAAAAAAGCGGCCCTTGGTACATGGGTCTCCCCTACGTTGTTAATGTAATGAAAGCAAACATAGTTAATGATTTTTTTTTTCTTTTGAAAGAGTTCAAAACAATATTTTAAAGTCTAAATTCACGTTTTGTAACAGTTTAACAAAAAATTTTGAACAATAGATTAATAATGATTAAATTTCAATTCTTTACGTGTTATCTCCAGAATTCATGAGAAACAAATGTTTTTCTACTCATTCAAAATCAATGTTTTTTTCTCAGTTTGAATCATTTTTAAGGAAATATACAAACGTCCGACAAAGAAGAACGTATCTCTTTGAAATCTATATTGCTGTGAATTAAAATTACATAGTCAGATACAAATTCATCGGACAGACCTAATAACACGGATCCTTATTGGTAATATTTAGGTAAAATCATAGTATTGTGACTATTGCGGAAATGCTTGAACACATTTTAGTTTGGTTACAGATTAGTTTTAAAAAACATATAAATATCCGCAATAGTAACAAAAAGAAACTGAAACGTGATAGCTTTATTCAAAACGGCTTCGTTAAAACACTGTTAAAATGGTTTCTTAAAAATGAGTTAAATTGTCTCAAAAATGCTCCGAAACAAGGATGTATTTGGATTCTTATTGGTTAAACCTATTTTTGAGCATGTCAATAAGCTCAAAAATGAGTACATGGTTTCTCAAATTTAAGTATATATATTTTTTAGAGCAATTTTGAGACGATTTAGCTCATTTTTAAGAAACCGTTTTTAACAGTGAGAAAAAGAAAATCTCAAAAGTTTTAGACACTGTATAGCATAAGCATTAACATACATTTTAAAGCAATTTTTTGCATGATTTGCATCATTTATTATAATGTTCACAAATATCAGACAGAGCACATGATATCGCTTTGAATTAACATTCCGTTGTCAAATACAAATTCATTAAATTATATGAACAACCCTAATAGAACAAAATGTTTCTAAATGGTAGTACTCAGATAATATCGTAACATTATAACTATTGCAGTAATGTTCCTGAATAGTATTTCAGTTTGGTTTAAGATTAGTTTCAAAAACCTCGAAATGTCCGCGATCGTAACAAAATGAAATTGAAACGCAACAGCTATGTTTCATTGAATGTGCTTTGTAACAGAGATATATTTCTGAAATGTTCTACGAACGTGACCACACAAAAATTGACATTTTAATTTAGCACTTCGTAAATGCCTGCTATTATTACAAAATGGACAAAAAAAAAAAACAGTTATATTTTGGCAAAAGTTATTTCTACTAAACATTTATAAAATATTACATTAATAGGAATATACTAACATTTTGATTAATTGAAGATACTAGTAATCATGGAGTGCTTTGAATAGCTTTTCTAATGCTGCTCAGGGAAAAAAAACTCAGTTGATTGAAATCTCCATCGGTCAAAGACCAATTTGTTCTACTTATTGTAATTCAATTGAGAAACATATATATATTAAAAAAATAGCTACACATAGCTTATTTTAAAAGAATAATATTTATGGTATGTATATTTTTTAATTAAATTTTGTAATGTAAAAATATAGATATGTAAAAGGAGAAAAATTTCAGAGTCATTTAACTGATAGTTCATCGGATAAAGTGAATATTTCAAAAAGATGTCAGGAAACGTTTCTGGAATGTATTATGATAGTGAAAGATTGTAACGCTTTCTCCAAATAACTCAACTATTTTGTGCTGTGTGGGTAAATTATGTAGATGTGAGTGTGAGTGACTAATATTTTTAAAGAGATATTTAATGATAATATTTATTAACTTTAATCTTTAAAAACTTTAGCAAAAATAACATTTTTATACGTTTCGAAATGTTTATATTAATTATGTACCAGGCGCATCGGGAAAAGGAATTTTCTCTGTAACTCTTCGCCTGCACATTACTTACGTTATTTTTTTCCATAATGCATTATTAACCGAAACATGTGAAAATTCTGACATCATTTTGAGTTAGCTGAGTGTTGTATACTATTTGTGCTACGTATTTTAAATTACTAAAATGTTATAGAATATCATTCAATTAGTTGGAAAAGAAATCTTGTTCACATGAAAGATAAAATCAGACAGCTTAGAACATTCTTGTTTGTGTTTGAGTTTTTCCATACTGTGACCGAAAGGAACAATCTAAGAATGAAAAGAACAACTTGTTATCAAAAGACACCTTTACTTTCAATTTTCAAACTTCAATTTTTCAGTTGAAACGCACATATGCACCTAGCTTAAACTACATGTACCATATGTGTCAACCAGTACGCTACAACCAGTACGTGAGCAATGCAAAGTTCTAACAAAGGGGAAAATGTGCATTGCAGCTTACAGACAGAAGTTTAAATTTGGGAATAAAAAATATTCGGAAATTAATAGTTGCCTTATTCGTTTTATGATCATTTCAAAGCGTCACCGGAAAATTGTCACTGTTTGGAAAATTGTGTACAAACAAATGCACGTTTTATGAGTTCCGCTTTTTGATTCACACCTATAAAGTGTTTTCTTAGGCTAAATAGACGATCTTCTACAATTTTGCAATTTACATTTTTTTCCCTATCGCGTACCTGTTTCAATAATGCAATGCTAATTTCGCCGTTTTGAACAAGATAGACCTGTAAACGGCTGTATCTAGTAGAGCGCAGTCATTCTACAACACATAGACATCGCTTAGATAATAGCTGCATGCATTCAGTAGTTAATGTGTGAGATCAGATTTTATTGTGCACTTTATATATTAGTAATGCTTCTCACACGTGGTTTGATTAGTAGAATTTTTACATAATTATTTGATTGCGAATCGGCCTATACTTTTGTAAATAAATTAGCTTTACTTAAATGTTACAAACAAATAAGAGTATGGAGGCTATTACACTTATAAATTATAATAATATTTTATATTGCAATAATGTTATAAATCATCTTGTTACATATAATATTATTTAGGTCGTACAAAATATTAATAAAGGGTTAATATTGTAATTATAATCACAAAATGAATTACAGATCTTACATGATTTGGTAATGTTTTCCTTGTGTATCTGTTTTAAGAATAATGCCTTATATTTAATGATATTTGAGACGGTATTATATTGTAAATAAAACTTATATCAATCAGTTATAAACAACTTTTATATACTCTGATTGAAAATAAACACATTATAATTTAAACGCATTATAATAAACGTATTATAAATAAACGCATTATAACATACTAAAGATAACGGAAACCTTTCTTACATAATTATAGAATAATTTGTAAAATTTAGTTAACTATAAATTATAATACAAAAAATATGAATCTTTCATCTCACGAAAGCAATGTTCACATGATTCCGATATCATTTTCATATATGATTCGACACATGACAATAATAATTCTACAGCTCCATCAATCGTTTGCTCTTTGTCACTGTCTAACACAATTTATTCTTGTCTTCTAAAAGACAAAGATATTTAAATTAAAGTAGTTTTTGATAGATCGAAGAGTATCTAAGAATTTGGATAACACAAATGATGGAGTTTCATTTAAATGAAATTAAACCATAAAATAAATGCATTGAAGTTGCACTAGATATGTTTTGAGTTCATAAATATACTGATATTATGCACTGCTAAAAATGATATACAGAAATCGTTAAAATTTTGTATCAGTACTTTTGAAATATATCTTAGAAATTTCGAACAGATGAATGATTTTCATAAAATTTATCATCAGAATTCTTTAATTTATTTCAGATATGCAATACTTTCTATACGGTAAAGTTTGAAAAGATAGCGTGGATGGGAGGTCAAATGGAAGGAGTAGAGTGCGCACGTTTCGACTACAGTTAGTGGCTGAGCCATAATAGGGGAATGCCTGTTTAAACGTGCATGTTGATTGTTTCAGACGTCTAAGATAATACAAGGTTATTTTGTCTTCCAACATAAATGCTTTAATTTTAATAACGCTTATTAAAAATATCTAGATAAAGACAGTGGTACAAAATATTTTTAAATTAAACGATTTGTAATAAGCTACTAATGTAGACTAAAAATACTAATGTCAAGATTCTTTGTAAAAGTGATTATTTTTTTAATAAAATGCTGCTTAATCTCTTCCACCATATTGGGTGAGTTTGCGCATTTTTTTTTATATCAGGAGAGATTGCGCATTGTTCAAATTGATTTCCGTGCTAGGAGATATTATGCAACTTATTGGTAATGAAAAAGTAATGATTATAAGTGCATTTAATGTCTGAAGCTGCACCATGCGACAACTGTGACAAGTCACTAGACTGAATTAAATGCGTCACTTGCGGAAATTAGTAGCACAAAAGCTGTACAATTTATAACAATATGTATCACTTATTAACAACTTAGGACAGAAAACATGAAAACTGTGAAATTGAAAAGTAAAAGATCTAAATTTAAGTTAAATGTGTTATATTGTAATATTTTCTAGGCTTTTTTTTTTTTTTTTTTATGTTTTTCATTCAATTAATATTTTTAGTCAATTTGAGAATTATTATTATTATGATTATTTATTTATTAAGTTAAACTATTCCCTTCTAATACAATAATATTTGTTTACAAACAACTTACAACGCCGTCATTAAAATGCAATTATTTTAATAACAATCTCTAATACTTAAGTACGCAATTACAACGACTAGCGTATGAAATTGAAACATAACAACAAAATAGGAATGGAAAAGTATAAAAACGAATGAATTCAAAATTAATGAGCAACAGTATAGCAAAAATTAATGTTTGATTTATTTTATATTTTCTGTTTAATTGTGTGCAGACACTCCTAGATTTACTTTATAGACTGTTTTTCTCATAGTAATTCTTCGTGATTTTTTCCATTTTGAAAATTTATCTTTCAAATAAAAAACTGATTATTATACTTCTGAAACTATTTTTCTAATAACATCTACGAAGTATATGCGAATATTTCGTCATGTGCATTTTTTATTTATTTATTTATATATATATATTTTTTTTGTGTGTGTGTGTGTTTCAATTCCATTTGTCGCTACGTATTTCAGACTACATAAATAAAGATGAAGTGAATTTTACTATATATAATTATTACAACATAGTATTAAGTAACAGTTCACTGTAAAAATTTTGGATGAAAATAAAGTATTTGAAATTGCAATCATCGTATTGAGTTGGTGAGTGAATCATAGTAGTCAGTCAGTATACGTGTAAATTGTATTAAAATATTGGAAGTTCAAAATTAAGATTTGAATATGAATTTACAATTAAAATTATCTTTTAAATTTAATGATACAGTTTTGTTAATTTTAATTATAGCATAAAGTATAATTGAATAAATATATCAATTTATTTTCAATAATAAAGTATCAAAAGTTAAATAAATGTAGAAGTTCTGAAATATTCAAATAACTTTAAATGCGGTTATAATATATATATATATATATACAAATAGAAAACAATTGACAGGAAAATATATAAAAATGTAAGTTTTACTGATTAGAAAAACCAATAGGAGAATTACAAACCAATGCGCAAGATTGCAGCGAAAGGAAATGCAAAACTTTGATATAGTAATATATAAATGCAGAAATATATAAACAAATGAATGAAATTAAATGTAGAAATATATATACAAAAATGAATGAAATTATACCCCAAAAAACACTGAGATCTTCATCAGGGAGGCCCCTCAGTGTAGGGGTGAATGAGAAGTTTCTGAAAGGACAGTAGCTATAAGCTAATAACTATCCTTAGCCCCCAACTTCTCACCAAACAGAAAACCACCAATAACTGAAGAGAAATCAAACATACATATAATGTATAAAACTACTAAAAATATTTTATAAAATGATCAAATTGTAAAAGTTACAAAATTACATCAATTCATTTAAAAAAATATATACAATACAAAAGAGAATTACTGAAGGTAAACAAGAAAGTATAAAAAGAAATAAAAATTACAACCCTTCAACTGGAACACAAACTATCTTCGGCCAACGGGGCTACTCGTTGGTACTTCAATATCGCCCTTGAATGAGGAAGTAGAACCAACCGAGACAGGAAAACTCTGAAAAGTCACAGTTAAAAATTGTGACGGGTAACAGTTAATTTGCAAGGTACTTTTTAAGTCTTCAAGAGCATATTTTAAATCTTCTTCATTATTGCAAATAGAATGAATTCTTTTAAGCTGTGCGAACATAATATTTTTTAAAACTTTTCTACTCATATTTGAAAACCAATTAGTAAGACTATTAACTTTAAAATTAAAATCCTTTCTTTTATCATATAATCCAATTAGCCATTTATCTTTATTTCTCTTTATATTTAAATCCAGGAAAGAAATTTTATCGGTATCTGTACGGTTCAAAACCAATTCCTTAGGATATATTTTTTTAGAGATATTTTCGAAACAATTACAGTTAAAAACAATTAAATCATCAATATATCTAAAGAAAGTCATATTTATAAAAAATGTTTCGAAAAAATATAAAAATAAATTTGCGAAAGCACTCGAAAAACTCGTTCCCATTGGGATCCCCCTCCGCTGTAAAAAGTAATCTTTCCCGTTAAACAAAACGTTTTCAAAAATACAAAACCTGATAAGATTAGTCCAATAATTTTTATCACAATTTAAGTAGCTGCCAAATTCATCATAAATGCTTTCAAAAACTTCAATTACCAAGTTATGTGGAATACTGCCAAACAAATTTTCAAAGTCATAGGTATTTACGGAAGTAATGCTTTCTGAATTATTCTTGAAATATTCTAAGACTTTCTGGTTATTATTTATAATGTTACAATCATTAGCAGAATTTATTACTTTTAAAACTGAATTTAAATATTTAAACAAGATTTTACCGGCTTTATCATTATAGCTATTAGTACCACAGGTGACAAAACGAAATTTTATGAAATTTTACAGTAACGAATAGATATGGAAAATTAAAACAATTTCTGCTTAAATTTAGTTTTTTATCAAAGGCCAATATACGTTTTTTGATAATAGAGGGGTTGTCAGTTAATTTATTGAAAGAACTATTACTTGAATATTCTCTTAAAAGAAGATTTTTATAAAAAACTTTACAAATAATAGCAAAATTATTATTAGCTTTATCAACAGTAGCAATAATAAATTTATCTTTTAAATTTTCAATACTTTTTTTAAGTTCAGCACTATAATTAAATTCATCAAGGTTTAATCTACTATAGTAATTTCTAAGGAAAAGCAATTGTTTCTTAAAAAGGTACAAAAATTTAAATTTCCATTGTTTAAAATCTTCAAAAGGCCAGCTATATTTATAGGAAATTTTTAAAATAAAAATGTCTAAATCTTTTTCTATAAAATCAATGATTTTTTAATTGCTATAATTAAAATTCAACCTAAAGCTTGATCCCAAATTCATAATACTTTTTAAATGATCATCTTCAATTATATTTAAATTTCCTGAGACAATATGACCAAAATATGGATCAATAAAATCTTTTAAACTCTCCGTATTGCAATAACATTCATCTTCTTTAATTAAACTAATACATTTACTATATTGATTATAATTGCAAATCAAATTTTTTAAAGTTTTATCATAACTATTAGCAATCCTAATATTAAAACTGTTTTTTAAAGGAAATAAACTTTCACAAGCTTTCAAAACTTTTTTTAATTTAATGGAGTCAAAAATTTTATCTCTGAACGACAAAATCAAATTTTCCTGAGGGTGTTCTTTCGAATTCCCCTCTTTATCTAAATCATAGTTACCAATTTTATGTTTAAATAAATCCAAAATAATATCTTTAATTAAAATATTTTTAAAACAATAGCTTTTTAGTTTATTTCTAATGAACCACTTTATAACTTTATTTTTCAAACTGAAGACCTTGGTTTTTATTATATTTATATCACAGAATTTAATATTTCCCTTATTAATTGAATCCAAAGCTTTTAAGATATCGTTGTCTATGTTAATTTTACCTTTTCCTCTACAACCTCTTCTATTATATTTAAAAGTTCTATTTTTTAAACATAATTTGCTGAAAATACAACAGTCCTTTTTATTAGCCACGTTAGTGCCATTAAATTCAGAGTTTAACCCGTAAGGATAAATAGTTTTAAGTTCATACATAAAAAGTTTTTCCTTAATAAGTCTTTCATTTTTATTAGAAACAATATCCAAGATATAAATTTTGATTTTTTTGAAATCATGTAATTGAAAATGATGAATTTCTTTATCACAATTATTTTTAATATGGCAATTTTTAATGTCATTTCTATGTCCTGTAACTCTAATATTCAAAGAATTGGAAGTTTGACCTACATAATTAAATTGACAAATACCGCATTCCAATAAATAAACTACATTTTCGGTTTTACAAAATAACTTATTTCCTTCCTCAATCTGTTCCATTCCCTCAAAAGGACAGGTCAAACATCTTTTATCACGACACAGACTAAATTTTTTTAGATTATTTTCAAATTTTAAATTAACAGAAAACATTTGATAGAGTAACTTTTTACCAGAGACCTTCCCCATATCAAAAGAATCTCCAGGGCCCCTTGTTAAAGCACGCGACGGACCTGGTGCTATCTCATAATCTTTTCGTTTTAATTCCATGTATTTGCTAATAAAGTGCCTGAAAGGGAAAAAGATTAGTAAAAGAAATCCTACAGTCAAGGAAGTTAACCGAAAGGTTTGAAGCCATTTTGAAAAAGGGGGGGGGGGGAAACAATTTTAATTAATAAAGTAAAATAAAGTAGCACATCAAACAAAGAAAGCTAGCGCTAAAAGCAGCTTAGCAAAACAATGTTTTTAAATAGAAAACAATTGACAGGAAAATATATAAAAATGTAAGTTTTACTGATTAGAAAAACCAATAGGAGAATCAGTGTAATATAAGATCTCAGTGTTTTTTGGGGTATAATTTCATTCATTTTTGTATATATATTTCAACATTTAATTTCATTCATTTGTTTATATATTTCTGCATTTATATATTACTATATATATATATATATAAGTGTGTGTGTGTAAATAATATGGAGGATTTTAAGTATGTATGGGGAAAAAAAATAACTTATTGCGATAATACATTTTTCGCCCTAAATAGTAGAATTTTAGTGTACATTATTAATATTTTTATCTAAGCTAATACTTTTAATTTATTAATTTTTACTTTAAAATATCAATACAAATTATACACAATACAGATTATAATCATTCTACGTTAAAAATTGCTTAAACTAAAATCTATTGGTTATATGTACATATATATATATATATATATATATATATACACAAAATTTTTTTCATGAAAATATATAAAATACAGTAATATGCTACCGACCAGCACCAATTCACTAACTAATTAACACCTTACCTAAAGCAAACTCATTCTTCCATCAGCAATTTTGTCAACATGACTCCGTCTCTTTCCTAAATCTGATGGCATATCTAAAGCGTAAACTCTAGGGCAACAAACCCTAGTACGTAATCTCCAATTAGTCGCCCAAGCTACTATATGCTTTAGTGCAACCTTAAACGCACTTAACCTTTATTAACCTTACTTATTCACTTAAAAAATCCGTTCCAAACACACTATGAAAGTAGAACAATAATTAATATTAATTATTGTTTATTTTATGTATATGATAAATAGAAGTATATGTCATTGCATGTATGTTCTATATATTTAATACTCTTAAATTTTTGAACGATCACCTTTAATGAATAAAGCATTATTAAAAATAACTTTGCCACTTATTAAAACATTATACATTGAAAAAACCTCTTTATATTTTACGCATCAGAGATATTTGTTTATCAAATAAAATAATTTCATTTGCTGTTAATACAACAATTTAATTTTCTACAACTAATACATTTTTATTGCTCATTATGTGTTTTATTTTTGCATTTACTTTACTATGAATAAGATGATAAAAAACAGTTTCGATCTTGTTTGAATTTGGGTTTGGAACAATTCCAATCTATTCACTTCTTTGTTTCTATGATACATTATGTTTTATTGCGTTCACTCAAATGTGACAAAGAACCCATTTTTCTTAGTTCAATATAAAAGCACCGAATTTGAGTCTGTTTTATTCACTGTTCAACTGAATGCACCAATTTGACTTTGAAGATAAATCTGTGGGAAGATATATAATTAAATTGTTTCGGAACAAAGAGTTACGTTACGCTTCATTTTACAAAAGACAATTACAATTTGATATGAGTAATAATGCAAAAAAGTATAAAACTATTGTTATTTTTTATTGAAAATGTTTAATGTCTCTTTCGATGGCGCATACTAATACATTGTTTATGGATTTATATAATTAAAGATAACATTTAATGCTAAAAGAAAAATTGTATATAGATTGAATTTTTTAAATATCTGAAAAATACAAAAAAGTTGAAGGTCATGACAGAATTTCAGTGAAAAGATGATAGTACATTATATCAATACTTAGTTATAATCAGCGAAAACTGTATTAATATTGATTGAATCAAATAAAAATGTGACAAAATCCCTCATACTTAGCTTTAACTTTGAGAGGTACTGCATATCAGTTCATTTTATCACCGACATTTTTTTTAATTTACAGGATATTTATTTTGGACTTTCATATAAGAAGCTCAAAACGTCTGCCTATTAAAATATGCATGCATTTCATTTTATTCATGTTCCCAAAATTTCAAGATAATTTTTAAAAACTTTTCTAGATGTTTGAAAAAATCTTAATTCGAAAATGTCCAAATACTTATTGGTACATAATGTATTAAAACGTATTTTAAAGAGTGTTTGATACTTTCAAAGCAAACAGTTGGATTATATATAATTTTTTGTTTAGAATTAATCTTAAAATGGTAGATATTTTGCCGCTTTGACCGCAGAAATTGTGCCTGATTTCTTCGCCTGAAAAAGGGTCGTGTGTTTTTCGACCCGAAACAATTATTGCAAGTTTATTGTATTTTATGTTGTTGTTTTCAAAGCTTTGTAATTATTTCTTTAAAACGCCAGTTTTGTGGTGCTTTCTTATTATATGTATTCATTATATATATATATATATATATGTGTGTGTGTGTGTGTGTGTGTGTGTGTGTGTGTGTGTAAACATCATGTATCTTTAGAAAAATAAAAATTATAAATATAGATAACAAACAATAGAGATTTGTAGACTTCATGAAAAATGTTTTTCTTTATTTATACTTACATATGTATGCATAAGTAAATTATTTAATACTGAAATAATATTAATTCAAAGTTCTATATTGTTCTAATTAATCAATGAAATGTTGATATAATAAAACGAATATAATTGTGAAATAGTTAAAAACAATACTAATTAAAACATTGGCCGTTGTATTATGTCAAATAATAAATATCTGTTGTTCTTTAATGTTATATTAAATACATGAACAAAAATATTTTTCTATTGTCTTTAACGTATAAAATCGTATGTTTGTAACATCATAAATGTATATTTTAGTTTTCTTAATTTTATAGTGAACAAATATTAAAATATATAATGTTGTGCTTATATATATTTTTCAAATTTTAAATAATAACTAGACAAGTAAACAATTGCATTAAGTAATAAAAATCAATATTTCACACATTTAAAATCTTAAAATTACAGTTATGATTTATCATATAAATATCAAATGTAATTTTTTTTCATTAAATTTTATTAATCCGTTTTATTAAACATAAACACATTTTAAATAAAAGGAATTTGTTTAATAATTATAATCAATTAACTATATATATATTTTATGTATACGAAAAATACGATATTAAGGATTATACACATATTTCAGTTTTGCATATTTTTAACACTTTCCAATAAAGTTAAAATATTTAAATGACTTCGGTTTGTCAGTTCATTGTACTCTAATTCCTGTAAAAATTCATGGAATTTCATGAAACTTATATATGTTAGTTCGGTTCACTATCGGATGCTTCCTATTGCAAATGGAGTAAATATTGTATATGTATAGGGATATTTGCCCTGTGTTATTTACATGGACACCCAAAATATTCTAAAGCATTCCGTTCAGTGAGAGGAATTCCTATAAACCTCATTTTAATATATCAATTTTCACAACTCTTAACAAAATTGAAAGTATGCTATTCAAATTTATTATCAGACGTTTTTTATAGAAAATTAAGTAAAGACTACCAACGGTATGTGTGTGTGTAAAATTTACAAGATCTCATAAAAATATTCAGTTAATTTAAAGGCGATTATTGGAAATTTGCTGGAATTGCATTTTTGTTTACCTTAAGCTAATTTAACACCTTCTAACAATTTTTAAGTGTGAACACGATTTCATGTAGTATATTGTCTGCTCGACTATCCATGCGTTTATCTACCGTCAGCCTAACTCCAGCGTCCGTAAATATTTTCGGAATGTCTTAATAAATGATATATGTTATTTATGTTCACCATTGCATATTCCCTGTTTGAAATTTCATTAATGACCCTATACAATTTGTTTTGTACAGGGGCGCCCCCCCCCCCAAAAAAAAAAATATATATATATATATATAAAGAAATAGATAAAGAAATAAAATAAAGTAAAGAAATGAACTTTATTATTAAATTATTTACGATTTGTGCTTAAAAACATTCTGTCAATTTGATTTCAAATCTATCTATCTATCTATAATTTTTTATAATTTTTATATTATTTTCTATGAATATTTTGATTATTTAATATATTTTTTAATTTATTTATTAAACTGCTCATTGTCCTTAAATTATTACCAACTTTTAAAAAGCCAAACAAAAATGGAGTTCGTTAGTTGAAATGTGTCTAGCTGCTGTACGCATTTTAGGTCATGCCTTCATGTTCAACACCGGACAATGAATTCGATTTTAAGTTTTCTGTAACAATTTGAGTAATGTTCACTGTCGTAGAGAAAATTATATATTTTTTATTACATTCAATACATTCAATTATATATATATATATATATATATATATATATATATATATATATACTATTTATTTATTTATTAATTCACTTATCAAGTTCCCTTCTGAACTACGAGATGACACGTAGGGAACTATGAATTACACATATTTGCGACTAAGAATCTCATTTTATAATTTTGGGTATACATTATGTATTTTCGGTGTGTTGAAATCTAAACTGATGATAGTTTTTCTCTGTAACGCATAGAACTTTTATAAATAATGTTTGTCCATGAACACAGTTTCTTCCGTGATGCTTTCACGAATATAACTGTGTGTAATATTTTATGGTATGTTTCCATTATTATTTATAATAATTAAGGGAAAACAATAGAAACTGTCGAAAATGAAGAAATTACAAAAAAAAAAAAAAAGCCATAAGTGAGAGAGTAAAACGTGATAGAGTCATTTTTGGTTTCAGCATATGAAACAAATTACGTATCAGCTAAAATTATCAAGGAAAAAAGAAAAAAAAACCTCTTTACCACCATTATTTTTGTAGACCTGTGAAATTATTTGTTAAATAAATAAATAAATAAAACCCTTAAAAATCTGAACCTGTTATTTGAAAACGAGTCCAATCAGCTATGAAATAAATATTTTAACGCAGCTACGCATATCAATGCTGCATGACCCGTGTATTTTTAACACTTTCCAACAAGGTTGAAAAGTGTTAACGACTTCGGGTTGTCTGTCTGTCCTAGCTATGACTCCGGTAAATATTCATGGAATTCCTTTAAACTGATATATGTTATTCAAATTCAATATCGGATGTTTCCTATTCAAAATGGAGTGCATATCTTTACTGGTTTGTGTACAGAAACACAAGAAGATACTCCAATGCATTGTGTTCTGTGAGATGTATTTCTTTAAACAATACTTTAATGCCGTTACTTAACCGTAATATTAAGGAAATTGAAATATATTATTCATGTTCACTATCGGATGTTCCCCAATGAAAATGGAGTAAATACCATTACTGGTTTGTACACAGGAAGAACCGAAAGTATCCCAAAGCACTATGAGAGTTCTATGAGAGGTATTTCAATAAACTAAATTTTAAGAACTTTTTTTTTTTTTTTTGCATAAATCTTAATAAAATTAAAATACATTATTTATATTCACAAAAGAATGCTTTCCATAGAATAGAGTATGATTAGCATTACATTAACAGGGCCACACAAAAATATTCAGTTACATTAATGAGTATTATTGGAAATTTACTGGAATTCCATTTTCGTTTATCTTAATCATTTTTATCACTTTCTATATGTTTTTAACACATTCCAATAAGACTCGAATAAACGACTACGTCAGAAACGCCAAAGAAAAATATTGCAAATGCATACAGCTGTTTCGGCAGCTTTAAGCGGCCCCTCTCCTATATATACGAGCACTTCTGCAGCTACAGAATCCTTTTTACACTGAAGGCGGCACGCTTAAAGCTGTCGAAACAGCTGTATGCATTTCCAAAATTTTTCTTTGGCGTTTCTGACGTAGTCGTTTATTCGAGTTTTAATTTTCAACGCCAAGTCTCCTGTTATTAACATTCCAATAAGGTTGAAAAGTGTTAAGGACTTCCATTTTCGGACTTCCTTAAGGGAAAGGACTTCCTTAAAGACATCCTTCATTAAGAACTTCCATTTTCGTTTATCTTAATCATTTTTATCACTTTCTATATGTTTTTAACACATTCCAATAAGACTCGAATAAACGATTACGTCAGAAACGCCAAAGAAAAATATTGGAAATTCATACAGCTGTTTCGACAGCTTTAAGCGGCCCCTCTCCTATATATACGAGCACTTCTGCAGATACAGAATCCTTTTTGCACTGAAGGCGGCACGCTTAAAGCTGCCGAAACAGCTGTATGCATTTCCAATATTTTTCTTTTGCATTTCTAACGTAGTCGTTTATTCGAGTTTTAATTTTCAACGCCAAGTCTCCTGTTATTAACATTCCAATAAGGTTGAAAAGTGTTAAGGACTTCGGTTTCTCTGTCTGTCCGTCTGCATGTCTGTCTATTTGCGCTCTAACTCTCCCGTAGGTATTCATAGAATTTCATGAAACTAATGTAGAATATTCAAGTTCACACTTTGATGTTCCCTATTGAAAATAAAGTGAATACCTCTAATGGTTTGTGTACAGAGACACCCAAAAGTATTCCAGAGTATTCTTTCTATGAAAGGTATTTCTATAAACCAAATTTTAATAACTTTACTTTTACCAAATCTTAATATAATTAAAATTTGTTATTCATATGTACAAGAAAATGCTTTATACAGAATGCAGTATTATTAGAATTAGATTTAAAGGGTCACACAAAAATATTCAGTCACATTAAAGGCTTTTATCGTAGCGATTTAATATTTTTTAAACATTTTTTAATTGTGAGTATGATTTATATTTGTGTATCTATCTATCCGACTGTCCATCTGCCCGCGTAAATATTCTCAGAATTGAATATACATATATATATATATGTCTTATTCAAATTCACTATGGAATGTTCCCTATTGTAAATGACATTAAAAGTACACATAAAAAGTGAGAGCATATAGAATCGCGCTCAGTTAATGCTTAAAACTTGTATATTAATTATTATCAATATTTAACTTTTTACTATCATATTTTGCGCATAATAAAAAAAAATAATAAGGATGAGATAGCACAACCAATATTTCCATAGATAATTCAAATTATTATTTTTTAATAATATAATTATAAAAGCAATTAAATGTAAATATAACGGGAATTATTCGAAGTAATACATTTTGATGAACAAAATCATTTAAATGGATTTACATACATACAAATCTAGGTAAAATACAGAATATTCATTTTTTGTGTAAATTAATTTTTATGGTTAATATTTAGTTTTCCAATAAAACTGCAAAATAAAGGTGCATTTCATTTAGAAGTTCTCACTTATATACAGTTCTAAAAATACGTTAATTAAATTCATTTGGCTGAGAGATCAATGTTTTAACCTATGTTCCTTTAAATAATGTTTTATTAAAGTGTTGGCTAAATATTATATTGAAAATAACAATAAAAAAATTAATTAATCAAAAACAACATCTTATTATACAGCAATACATGAAATATTCATTAAAAAAGTTGCTTTATATTAAAACGTAAACGGCAATATATTATCACTGTATATTCTGGCCGAAGCAGAGCTATGATGTATTTGCATTGCAGATATTTTATGTCTTTGTATTATCAAAGACTTGCTAACCGAAGTTCAGAGCCTTTACTAATATGTGTTAAGTATATTGTGAGTCTAGTTACGCTAGAAAACGTTTAATGCGGTATGTGGAATAATCTGTTAAAACATCGATTTCCCATAGGTATAGTTTGTTGCAAATCCTCATACATAATTTACATGCTTCTTTGCTAAACTTACATTTAAATGGCTGATGTATTAAAATTTATATTAAAAGGATACACGATTCACTTAATATATATAATGGAATGGAATTTGAAATGTTTATCAAAATACTGTTCTGTTATGTAAATTATACACAGAGAGTGCAAAATATTAATATAAAGTATAGGATTGCTGTTTTAAAATGTATGAATATAAGTTTTACCAACTATGTAAAGTAAAACTTAAATCATCTATATTATATAAGCCATAAATTACACATATAAATATATAATCCTGCAATTGAAAGATGTTTTTACTAAATAATTGTCATTAATTAAATAATTCATCAGTATTTAACAGTAGCAAAAAAAAGTATTTAAATTTCTGAAAGTAAATTATTTTAATTTCTTTATGCTCTGTTTTCATTTCAATAGTTATTCATGACAAACAAAATGAAACAAATGTTTGAAAAGTTAAATAATTGAATCTTTTAAAGGTTTTAAAGATTTTACTTAAATATTTCTTTTCGATTTTTCATTTAGAAAATACTTATTCTTCTGCTATCTTTTTTTCCCCTTCAATTTAGATTTAAATAAAAAAAGTGTTATTTATAGAAATCTGCTCAAAACTTTTTTAAATTTTTAAATGTAACGTTTCTGGTATATAAATATGATGTTCCACATAATTGTAATATTTCTCTGGTAGTGTTAAATTATTATAATATATTAAGAAACCATACCAGGAACCTAGATTAAAAAACTGTAAGTTACATTCTGATTGTTTTTGTCGAAATACTGATTTGTGACGAAAATAATGTTTTAAATCCCTATATTATGTTCGTTAGAATCCTTTATTTTTGTAAAAATGATTACACCTAGATTTAAAATTTCATAATTTAAGTTCCCTTTATGATTTTTTAACATATAAAAAATATTATAAGAAAGAAAATTATTATTAATATTTTCTAAAATAATAAATGAGAGATCTGATTAATATGGAGTGGCATATCATTCTTTGAACTTATCACTATGGAGCCAATTTACAAAGAGTGAAAAGTAGTTTAAGTTTCTCTACTACTATATTAGTGTAGCTATATTATAACAATATATTATAATAACTTTTAGAGATATAGTTATAAATAATGACAAATATAGTTACTCTCTAGGACACATTTCTCATTCAAATATATATATATAAAATTATAGTTCTCAGTTTTTGAGATACCCATGAACTTTTGCATGGAAAAATATTTTCAGACATTTTTGCGTATATAACATAAAATATTATATTATATTATTTATACATACATACATATATATATAATTTGAATAATTTAATTCCTTTACAGCAAATGAAAGACAGATGAAAATACCAACATATGAAATTTTAAATGAGATGAATTTCGAATAATATTATAGTTACGGTTATTTTTTAATTTAATTACACTGAGTAGTAAAAACGTATTAAAGTACTTACGCAGAAGAGAAATGACACACATAAATCATAAGCCTAACGATGAGATAATTTGCAGAATATATTAATCCAATAGAAACATTCATCAAATAATAGAAATGGAAAGAGATAAAGTCACCAAAAGAATCTGTTAAAAGAAAAGAGAATTCATGAAATGAAAAATAGAATTAAATATATATATATATAAACGGCTTGCAGAAAAATATTCGAACGCTAGCAATAATTCCTGTATAAAAAAGTACACTTAATACTGTTTTCTTAAATGAATCCTTAGTGAGTCTAGAACATGATTCGATATGAACTTATTTAATAAAACAACATTAAGTGAACTTATTTTATATAGGAATTATTGTTAGCGCTGGAATAATTTTGCTGCCGACTGTATATGAATATATATATGTATGCACAAACTTGAATTAGGATTTAGCAAGCGATCAGATTTAACAAGCTTCTACTATGTTATGATGGCCAGTGATTGATATATACATAACAAGTTATATTTTTGCATTTTGAAAACTTTTCAGTAGTAATGTACTTTTCATCTTAAGGTTATGGAAAACAATCTTTGTAAACATTCGCTAGTATTAACAATATATATATATATATATATATATATATATATATATATATATATGTTTAATAACAAGTTAAGGATAATATTAAATATTCTCTGTAAGGAAAAATATTATATATACATTATTAAATAACTTTCTTTTACTGTTTAAAGTTATTTTGTTTGAAATAAAATAAATGAAATATTTAAACGCATTATAATAGTAACACGCGACGTATTTCTATTTTAAGAAATACGTTGAGTAAGAAAAGGAATAAATTATCTGTAAAAGCAGAAAAACAAAATATATTTTTTTAAAGTTAATATGTCCATTCCGTTGTCAGAAATGTTATTCTCGTTTCAGTTTTTTTTTTTTTTTTTTTTTGGGGGGGGGAGCAGACTAAAAGTATTTTTACAGCAAAATATTATATTAAACAAATTCTGTAACAGTTAGTATTTGGAGCGATATTAATTTATTTTATTTTGTTTTTCATATTTTTATGAGTATACAAATTTGATATCGCAAAATTCGTAAAATTTAACAGCATTAATTGAATTCTGAATCTGGTCAGCAACGACTAATATATATATATATATATATATATATACTGCAATATTACAGTAATGAAAATTTTTTATATACATGCATATATCTATATAAAAGTATATATATATACACTTTTAAATATGTAAATTAACCCAGTAGAAAATGCCGGGCTTTCCACATTTGCAGTAAGTACTCGAGACAAAGTTATTCAAGATATTAAACAAATTATAATAATAACGTATGTATATTTTAATTTCAGTAAAATGTATGTTAGGTTCATATCATGAACATTATTTTATTTCAAGAAAATAACACAGCTTATTATTTCATAGGCAAATTCTAAAAATACCTTTCACAAAACTATAAACGTATAACATAAATATTTTATATTTTTTACAATATATTTTACATAAGTATTTCTACTGTTTCTTACAGTATTTTTAGTTCGTAATAAAAAAACAAAATTGGGTTATTCTGGAAAATTTTAATTAAAGAATAATATAAACCAACAGATATTTCTTATTTTATTTTACTTTTTATTTTGTATTATTTTTTAATATTTTAAAAATGATATTAAATTCTAATTCTACAATGTTGAACAGATGTATTTATTTATTTATTTTCAGTTTCGTCCCTATTAGGCGAGAAATTGTTTCTATTACATATAAACCGTGAACACAAGCATAATTTTTATTTTAGAGAAACATCTATATTAAAATATCTTTTGTGAAATCTAACGAAATGTAACTGAAATTTCGAGATAATTTGTACTAAAGAATTAATTGATAAATGTTGAATAAAGTGTAATTTCACTCACTCTTAGAAACAAAAGTTGCTCTTTAGTTAACTCCAGAAAAAAAATGAAGAGCATAAAACGATAAATTAGTGTTTTTTTTTTTTTTTTTTTTTTTTTTTTTTTTGAGTAATTTGAGTTAGAAAATATCTTAACATATTTTGAAGACAAAGGCAACGTTTGTTTTATAGATTAATTATGTATATTATTAATAATTTCTCTTATAATTTACAACAGAATAACGACAAAAAATTACTTTACATAATAAATTTTAATAATCACATACTTTTCCGTAAATAAATTATCAAAATCATTTCTTGCAGTGGAGAAATCATTTTATTTATTTTCGTTTAATGAAATGGTAGTAATCGTTTTATGGCGGTACAATTCCTATTCATAGAATTCCTTTTCTTCTTTGCAAGATTTTTTTTTAACCATATTTTATTTCTCAAAAAAAAAAAAATGGATTTCTTTATTAATAGACAGTTTATATATATTTATATACAAATATATATTTCTGAAGACAGTTAGGAATAGTTTTAGCATGATATTGATTAATATCATTTAAAAATGAAATGTAACGCTTATAACAAAACGAAATGCAACACAAAGCATTTTATCATAAAATGCAGCGTATTAAATTGTCTACCATATACTGAAGCTTTCCTTTCTCTCTCTCTCTTATTTTTTCAATAAATATATACGGTAAGTGCATTCATATAAGCATATTTCTATGAAAAAGTAGTAATTTAAAGTTAAAGGTTACTTTTTTTCTAAAATATTGATTAACATCTAAATGACATATTAATTTGCCTGTAGTTTTTTTTTTTTTTTTTAGTTTCTTGAAAAATTAGGATTTTGATAAGAGGTTTCAGCAAAACATTAATTGTTTACAAACGTCATTCAGTTTTGTCAAAATAAAAAAAAAAACAAATTGTACAAATCAAATGTCCATAATTTACACACTCGGTTGAAAACAATCTATTAGAGAAATTTTGGCGGTTTGTTAAATTTCGACAATTCGTATTTTTTACATAAGCATATTGATGTGCGGGAATTTT
The DNA here is from genome assembly GCA_963930645.1 of Salticus scenicus. Taxonomy (NCBI): domain Eukaryota; kingdom Metazoa; phylum Arthropoda; class Arachnida; order Araneae; family Salticidae; genus Salticus; species Salticus scenicus. The sequence continues at coordinate 186,727,902 of OZ005654.1, read as the reverse complement.
TTGGTAGGTCATTCCCTTGTCGATGGAGAGGACACGGAGAACTAGTTGCATGACCACTAAGATTTCCATTGGATTTTTTTTTTCTTTTAACACTACGTACCAAGTTTCATTGTTTTCTACGAAAATGCTACGTGGATGGATATCATCAGGGATACTATGGAAACCCTTTGTGGAAGTGCACATTTTTCTAAACCTTTGTTATTCCTGTTATTTAATTTTTAAATTTTCTTATGTGACCTTCTCATACCTTAAGAAACAATTGTCGTGAAAAGCACAAAAAATTACCTTCATGTATTTTAAGTATGGTGAATCTATAGCAAAAGAAGAAGATGATTCGAATAAAATTTACATCTAGAATACAATTACACACACACGCACACACACACATATATACATATATATATATATGCGTGTGTATGTGTATAAATGCACATAAGAAAACAATAACACAATTAAATGTTTTTTTTTTTTTCAATATTGATATAAGGGTATAATGAAGTAAAATCCCCGAAAACAGTTTCTAGCTTTTCATACTTTTCCATTTTCTATTATTTTACTAATAATATATTTTTTATATTTTTGGATATTACTTTGATTTACATAATTGACATAGAAAACATTTATATAACATTTTCACCTATTCTAATTATAAATAACACCAGATGTTCGTTTCCTAGTAATTTTATAATATGTATTAAATAGCAATTATTGTAATGGATTTTTCCGAATAAATTATGAATTTACAATAAATTTCATGATTTTGTCATTCTTAAATTCTGATTGACTAATTACAATACTAGTTCAATTTATGACATTTTGAAATATATATACGTTTATAAACTGCAAACTGTGTTATAATAATCTAGTAAAAGAAATCCGCCAGTGATCTACAGAATACAGGATAATCTTCAATTGTGTTCTCTAACCTGCGTGTTTTCAATTCTGTATAATTAGTGCCCTCATCTAAAGATTGATGTTTCTTTAAAAAAATTCTTATTACATAAATATTTTAGAACCATACCGAATGAGCAACGCGGAACGAAAAGCATAAAAATTATTTTCTGTTAATTTTTAACCTTGTTTGTGTGAATGATCTGTCTCTGCCACTTTACTTTTCCAGCTAATACAATTATTCAAAAGTAAATGATTTAAACTTAAATTAAGTAAAATGTGTAGCTTAAAGTTCAATATAATTTTTTTTTTTTTTTTTTTTTTTTTTTTTTTTTCTTGTCTTCAAGAAAATATAAGTTTATAATTTAACATATATCTTTGCATTGTAAGTACGTTAATAGAGCACACTGGAAATTTTGCGATGAAACCAATTTGCGCTTAAATGTGTTTAACCCATCTAATGATGTATAACATAAAACAAATGTCATATGATATAATACTAGGTATATTTTTTTTTTCATATTATTTTAGAAAAAATAAGCACATGTTCCAAAATTTTGCCATTTCAACCTTTTGTTTTCCACTAATGCATGTCGAAATTAGATGCAATAAGCCCTGAAAGGATTTAAAAGAAATTAAATTCAGGATTTACGTTTTAAATTTCGATATTAATGAAGTTGATAGTTTTAAATAATCATACGCAGATTTATTCATTTACAGTTTTAGAAATGATTTCAACATTTATTAATTTACTGTGGATAGTCCTATTACATGAATTTTTTATATGACTTTTTATCATAAAAATTGGAGTAATTCCTACATTTCTATTCCAACATTTGTTTATGTTTCATCATATATATTTATACATCCATTTTATTCAAGTGATTAGTTTTCATTCAACTGTTATTCCAAAGTACAACAAAGGATAACATTACGAATTATTTTAATATGCTTCAGAAAATGTATATTGGTTTTCTTCGTTGAAAATAAATAAAATAAATAAAATAAATAAACATTTATCATATTTTCTAACACGCATAAGGAGTTAAGAGGAAAAAAAGTATCGTTTTTATAACCATAAATTTTATTTTTCAGTCACTGATTTATTTGATAAATGCAATATAATTTGTTAAAGTATTTTTAGACTTTCGTATCAGAGCAAAATGAGTGTGAAAAAAAAATATTAAGTAAAGAAATAAATAATATTTAAAAGGTAATATTTTGACTATATATAGATTTGTCTTCGGCACAAATTTCATATTGAACTTTTTTTTTAATTAAATATTTCCGGTATATATTAATCAAGTTAATTTTTAAGTAAATAAATTTGTGAGAAGAATGCTTAAAAAAGTTGTAAAATAAATCGATTAGTTTATATTTGCCAAAAAATTTTAAGAAAAACTTAAACTTTACAGTTAAATGTCTGTCACAAACGCCCAATAAACTTAAATAATGAAAAATCTCTATATATAGATTAACATCCAAATGTGAACAAAAAATGAAGGTTTATTTAGACGCTTACAAAGATGCTAGATAAACAAATACTTCAGATTGTTGTTTATTTAAAATATAACACTATCCAAAATTCTAAACGCAATCTGAAAACCTCAGTATTTTTTTTTACGGTTCTTTCATATATTGTTAATAAATCTTCACATGAAAAATATACAATAACAGTAAAATATTATATTTTATACGTTATTGTTATAAAAATATATTTTATAATCAACCATTGTAGATACTCTTAGGTCGAAAGTGAGTATAATAAATCCATTTGTTAATAATAAATATTAAAATTAATATACATTAAGATAATAACAATTACAGAAAGTTAATGGAAAAACTTTATCTATTATGCTAACTTTTATCTATTCTTATGCTGTATTAAATTCAATCGAATCATCAAACATTTAGATCTGCCGCCACTCAATCTCACACCACTTAAAAATTCTATTTTTAAGCAAAATGTTGTTAATTTAGTTGTATGTCGCATAAATGTTACACATGTATTTTATTTTTGTAAATAAATTCCATCGCATCTATAAAGAATTTTTATTCTCGTATTTTTAGATGGGGAAATTTAGTAAGTACAAAAGCAGGTTCTATAACCTGCACAATAAATCATATTTATAAAACTTCTGAAAACGCACTATCATGTCCTGTTTTTGAGTATTATATTCAACATATCCTATTCGTGACGTATCAAAATTATGATAGAGTATCGGTCGACCACACTTAAGGAGGAAGTCTCATACCGTTGTCATCTGCTTATAGTTTAACACTAGTGAACGTAACATCCACGCACACACTCACTTTATATTTCTCTGTATGAATTTATATTGTACAATAACAAAACATGTTTATAGTAATTGTCGTTCATTAACTAATAAATTTGTTTGAATCACGACGGACGTCCATGCTTGAACGAGGATCTGAAAACAGTAATTGGCAACAGAAGGATAAATCCTGTGTAGCGTGTCACCAAATGGCAACAAATATTTCAGATACCATATTTGTATACCATACTTTTAAGCCATACTTTTTTACCAGGAGGCATGGTTACTAAAATGTTACGAACAATTTATTCAACATTTAAAGAAATCTAATAAAATTTAATAAATCAGTTTAGCGACATAGAAATTAAAATCATAAAGATCATATTATACTTTATATAAATATTCTCTGTAATTTTTTTTTTAAATATTTGTTGAAATATAAGATGACTTTCAAAAATCCTAGCAAACAAATAAATAAATAAATAAATAAATAAATAAATAAATAAAAAAAAAAAAACTTGATGGCATCATGTTTTTATTCAAATATTTTTGCCAAATGTAATTCTGCAAGGAGTTTAAAAACTCATTTTATCTCGGTAAATACGAAAAATATAAAATAAGTAAAATAATTTCCATATTTTTTTTATAATAAGTATAAAACTTTTATGACATAAAAATAAAATAAAATAAAGCACATTTCATTAGAAACTTTTTTTTAAAGAATTTTTAAGTGAATGTGTAAGATTAGTAATTCTAAGTATTTAATTATTTTGATGATTAAATTAGTCTTAAAACTCAAGAGCTCAATTATGCTCTGCAATTTGAATAAATGTATAAGAAGTTAAATTCGGATATTGGTGTGATTTTGTAGAATAATCTTTTTTTTTTTTTTTGATCTGTTATTTTATCACATTTAACTCCTTCATCTTGCTACAATTTTTCAACTTTAATTATTTCATTTTTCACTTTTAGAATTTACTGATATTTAAAGCAAAAAAAAAAAAAATTTTTTTTTCTATTTGAAGAGGCATATTTTAAGTATTTATGAAGATTTAACAACGAAGAAGTTACTTCAAATACGAGTAAAAATAAAATAAAAGATTTGCGATATAAATTTTATTTTTTCAAGGATTCATTAAAATATGGTTAAAATTGAAATCTTTTATATTTTTTAAAACTATGTTTATTAGAAATATACATATAAAAAGTGTATTTATTTATTTATTTATTTATTTTCATGAAGCAGAGTATTAAACTGATTTGGAAGTTTTATTAAATTAAGATATTCATATATGTTTTTTTTTTTTTTTTTTTTTTTTTTTTTTTTTATAAAGAAACATTAAAATATTAGTTGCAAGTATATTTTTAATAGTTACTAAACAAAACGAGTTAAAATATTTTTAACTTACTAATAATTGAAGCATATTTTCGTAAATAAAAAACATAAAAATAAAAAATTTGTTAAAATTATATATATATATATATATATATATATATATATATATATATATATATATGTATGTATTTTTTTTCGTTTTAAAATTTTTAGTATTTTTACCACATCAATAATATTTAATTATTTCAATTTATATACAATTAATGAAAAACATTAAATAAAAAATAAATAAATAAATAAATAATAATTTAAAAAAATGATTTGTTAACAAGTAGTATCTTTAGTAATAGCCTCCAGATTATTATTATTTATTTATTTATTTTTATTGAAGTGAAAACTTCGTTAGGCGCGTTGATCACTTTTGGGTGAACAAAAATCATGAAACTCGCGTCATCGTCAGCGAAGGTTTTCCATTTGAAGTGAAAACTTCTTTAGGCGCGTTGAGCACTTTTAGGTGAACAAAAATCATGAAACTCGCGTCATCGTCAGCGAAGACTTTCCATGAGAATGGAAAGTGGAAGTCGAGATTTCAGCTGGTTTACACGTTTTGAGGTTTCCTGAATATGTTTTCTTTTGTATCTCAGCTACTATTTAAAATAATTTCATAAGTAATGCATCATTTGAAAGCTTTGTTGAGTTGGAATCGAGCAGTAACTTACAGAAATTTCTACGGCCAGAATGCGCTGTAATATTTTAAAATTTATGTATTTCAATTTCTAATTATGATTAAATTATTTTTAATACATCATTCGAACGATATTTTAAAGTTATTTTATATTATCGAAAATGGAATTCGAGATTTCACCTGATTTACACGTTTTGGGTTGTCCTGAATAGATTTTCTTTTGTATCTTAGCTACTAATAAAAATAATTTCATAAGTAATCAATATTTTTGCCTAATATAAGGCTTAGTTCATTTAATTTGGGTAGCTACAAATATTGTGCCGAATCATATAATACAGATCATAAACACTTCTTTACAAACCAAAAAAAAAAAAAATCGAAAATAATAATCTAATAGCTCGACAATACAATTCATAAATTACTTAGTTTTCACATCTATCGACTGTTTCCAAACATTGTTTTTTTTTTTTTTTTTTTTTTTTTTTTTTTAATACGCTGCATGTTTACATGTTATGAAGTTTTGATCGATAAATAACGCGATTAATATTTTCCGTATTATAACATTAAACGGCATTTATTAATTTATTATTGATTTTTTTTTTTTTTTTTAATTTCTGTTTATTCTTTTGCAAGTGATGGTTTATACATTCCAATGTTTGGCATCTCTAAGAAGAAAAATTAATAAATAAAATTATCACTAGTGTTTTACAGTTCCATGCCTATCAATACAATAGTAACATTCTTCAATATTTTTGCGCTTCAACAATTTAAAGATTAATATTTGAAAATTATAGTTCTTAATATTTTTCAATAACCCTTTGCGGCGCAAGAGAATGCGGATCATTTAAATTATACTGCCACCGGAATTCATGAAGAAAATTAAACTAAAAGAAATTTTAAATTTAAGGCCGGTTTAAAAAAACCGGCCTTTTCTGGTATGTTATAAACTTAAATTTTTGCTAAAAATTGTCCGGGATGAATTTTCGCAGTTGGATCTTAAATTTTGCGTCCTCGCAGCGAGGACAGCGCGCGTTAAGGGGATAAAGACATAGATTTATTCAATATATTAATGTGTGAGGGATGTAATTCGAGAATCTAAAACTATGTTATGTATCATAGTATTTAATATGTCGAAAATATCCCCTTGAATGAATGATATCTTATGATGTAATGAATAATTATGTATCATACAATATTTCTTATTTTAGTGAATTGTTTTATCTAGATAAATTGAAAAAAGAAAACATGTAGAATAATAAGAACTTTATGAAAACTTTATTGAAACTTTTATCAAATGTATAATGGTTTGATTTCACCATTTAAGTGTTAATTCCCATTCTTTTTTGCCATACTTGAAATAAAAGGATGGAATTTTGATCTATAAATAACTCGATTAATAGTTTCAGTATTATTAAATTGCATTTATTAATTTATTATTGATTTTGAAATTTGTGTTTATTCTTTTGCAAGTGGTGTGACTAAATTTCGAAATACATGTTGCTTTCTTGGAGAAAATTAGATTACTAAATATATGTAGTGTGCGTTACAGAATTTTCATATGTATACTGTGCATAGTATTAATTTTATTAAGCATTAAAGAAGTACACTGAAAACAGCTAATGCTGAAAGGTTTAATAAACTTTAAAATAATATAAATTTTTAGTTTCTACAATTTCAGTTTATAATTTAAAAACGTTAGAAAATTCTTTTTTGGAATTCTACCAGGGAAATTTAAGGGAAATTTTAATATCACTTTATTATTGTGTTTATTCAGTTTTTCTCGCAACGGATAAACAATTACGTTAAAGGAAAATTAAATTCTGTTTAAAGATAATTCCCAATGAAAACTTTTTATAAACGCATTTAGTGTATCTCATAATATTTTTCTTCGTGTAATTTGTTTTGGTAAAAATGTGCTTTACGGTCCTTCTTGGCGATTTTTTGGCGATTTTTTTCCGAACTCGCCGAGTCTGCGCGGTGTTTTTTTTCTCTCCCGTCCTTTCCAAAATGGCGGACAGGAAGCACGGTTTCCCAGTTTTTCTAACCGTTCCAAGAAGGCCGATTTACGCAATTTAAAGCGATTATGTAAACATAAAGCGTCAGAAATATCTTACAAATACTTGAGTAAAGAAAAATACAAATTTTTAACAATTGTTATCAATTAAATCTAAGAAATATTACAAAACAAAAACAGCACAAGTAACTTAATATACATAAATAAGCATTTAAATAAAAAAGAAAGTTTATTTACTTACCCGTTTTATAATTTCCGAAAAAACTAGCATTTTCCTTGAAAAAAAGAAATATCCCCTCTGCATATAACGATATAACCATGTACACCAACCACTCTAGCATCACTCTTAAACACTAATCCAAAGCTTTTTTTTAGCATAAACATTCAATAGTACAAAACCAATAAACGCTACTCAAAAGCTTTTTTTTTAAGATACTCAATCTAAATATTCAATTTTACAAAACCAACAAATGACAATTTTACCTAAATAAGAAAAGCGGCACACTGAAAAACGAAACTCTTGGAAAAACGAAGAAAATAATCTCTGGAGATTTCGATTTTATCATGTACACCAACCACATCAACACAATTGCAAACCGTACTCAACGTATTTCTTATGATATTCAACACAAATAATCAATTTAAAATAAATCGCAATTTCACAGAAGAAAATCAACAAACGTGTGCATCCATGCCTCACATATGCTGCAATGAAACGGCCTACTGTTGCCAAAATTCAAAAAACAAAAGAAACAAATCGAAATACCAGACTCTTTCTGAAAGGACCTAAGACTACTGTATAAGTAGTCTTAAAAGGACCAAAAAAAAAAAAAAAAAAACCAGAGAATACAACAATAACCTTAAATATAACCCAGATAAGCACAGTGCATTTAACGTCACACTACTACTGCGTTATGGGCGATAATCTCGGAGATTCGCAAGTAATGTTGCATTTAACATCGCACTAGCACTACCCTTCGGCGACAATCTCGGAGATACGCCAGTAAGGTAAGGTGACCATATTTTCAAACACTGATTTGAGGACAAATTACCGTTTGTCCCCAAATCGAAGTAAATGTCGAGGACCTTGAAAACTGTATTTGGGGACTTTTTCGAGGACACGATAGACCAATATCTATATGCATTATTAATAAAAAGAACTCTGATTTATACATTACAAAATGCTTTGAATCACTTTTTTCTACGAAAAATTGCTGAGCCTAAGGTAAGTTTATGCAAATTAAACTATCCCAGCATTATTAAAATAATCAAGTCTATAGAACCCATTTACACTTTATTATGATCAGGCCCTGACTAACGGCAGGGCATACGGGGCAAATGGCCTGGGCCCCCCTTCTGGAAGGGGCCCCCCTACAGACGTATGCAGAAATTCTGCAACCTAAAAAGCTCTTTTGCCACTGCAAGGGGGGCCCCCAGAATAGGCTTGCCCCGGGGCTCCAGGTACCCTAAGTCGGGCCCTGATTATGATGATAGGAGGAAACACAAAATAGCACCATTTCATTTTAATCTTTAGAATCCCCACTCCCTGAAATGCAGAAGTTATTCCCGATTATATAACTAAAGAAATAATTTCATTAAGCAAATTTTATTTTTCACTTAACATAAATCGGGCAAGATAGAATTTATATACTGATTAGTAGTGCATGATTCTTTCTCTGCTCATGAAGTATGAGGGTCTTTATTTCAAAGTTCCGTTGATTTTCAAGATAATCCAATTATTAGAATGTGATTTTGATTGGATTGGAATAGATGGGTTTAACGTCTCATTAGTGCTGTACAATGGGCAATTGGCGACAGTCTAGCACTTACCCCCACAGGTAGTCCGGAGACATGCCATCACAATTTTGATCCTCCACGGAATGGACTGTGATTTTGAAAAAATACACGCAAATATTTAAATTTCGGGACATTTAGCGTCCCCGAGTAGTCAAAGAATTTTTGGGGACAAAAAATAGAAAAGGCCAAAATTCGAGGACAGTCCTCGAATTTCGCGGACGTATGGTCACCTTACAGTAAGGTAGCATTTAACTTCGCACTTGCACTGCGCTTCGGCGACAATCTCGGAGATACGCCAGTAAGGTAGCATTTAACTTCGCACTAGCACTGCGCTTCGGCGACAATCTCTGAGATACGCCAGTAAGGTAGCATTTAACTTCGCACTAGCACTGTGCTTCCGTGACTTTTCGCAGGAATGAGTAATATGCACGTTTGTACGGTCCGCGTATATGAAACCAAAAAAGAAAAAAAACACTGGATACCACACCCGCATTGTGCATGAATGTATAAAACCTACGAAATTTTGTTTTGCAGCAATCAGTAAAATTAAAAAAATCCCTTTATTTTGCTTCGTTACTCATGTCATAAAGCTTTTTCGCCGGAGGGCCCTCCGCGTCCTCGGTGCCTCCCGCTTGTCGTGGACTGCGTCCACGACAAGCGGGAGGCACCGAGGACGCGGAGGGCCCTCCGGCGAAAAAGCTTTATGACATGAGTAACGAAGCAAAATAAAGGGATTTTTTTTAATTTTACTGATTGCTGCAAAACAAAATTTACTGCTTCATAAAGCTTTTTCGCCGGAGGGCCCTCCGCGTCCTCGGTGCCTCCCGCTTGCAGTGGACTGCGTCCACTGCAAGCGGGAGGCACCGAGGACGCGGAGGGCCCTCCGGCGAAAAAGCTTTATGACATGAGTAACGAAGCATTCGTTTTGCAGGGAACAGTAATATGCACGTTTGTACGCTCCGCGTACATGAACCCCCTCCCCCCCAAAAAAAGCACTGCCCCCCCACAAAAAAAACACTGCCCCCTTCGAAAAAAACACTGCGCCCCCCCCAAAAAACACTGCTCCCTCCCAAAAAAAACACTGCCCCCCCCCAAAAAAACACTGCCCCCCCACAAAAAAAACACTGCCCCCCCACACAAAAAAAAAAATTTCACTGCCCCCCCACTAAAAAAAAAATCACTGCCCCCTCCCTCCCCCCAAAAAAAAACACTGCCCCCCCCCAAAAAAACACTGCTCCCTCCCAAAAAAACACTGCCCCCCCCACAAAAAAAACCACTTCCCCCCCACAAAAAAAAAAAAAATCACAGCCCCCCCCCACAAAAAAAAACCCACTGCCCCCCCCCACAAAAAAAAAAAAAAAAAAAAAAAATTTCACTGCCCCCCCACAAAAAAAAAATCACTGCCCCCCCCCCCAAAAAAAAACACTGCCCCCCCACAAAAAAAAAAAATTTCACTGCCCCCCCCACAAAAAAAAAATCACTGCCCCTTCCCTCCCCCCCAAAAAAACACTGCCCCCCCAAAAAAACACTGCTCCCTCCCAAAAAAAACACTGCCCCCCCACAAAAAAAAAACACTGCCCCCCCCACAAAAAAAAAATCACAGCCCCCCCACAAAAAAACCCACTGCCCCCCCCCCCCCAAAAAAAAACACTGCCCCCCCCCCCCACAAAAAAAACCCACTGCCCCCCCACAAAAAAAAAAAAAATTCACTGCCCCCCCACAAAAAAAAAACCACTGCCCCCCCCTACAAAAAAAAAAAAAATTCACTGCCCCCCCACAAAAAAAAACCACTGCCCCCCCCTACAAAAAAAAAAAAATCACAGCCCCCCCCCTCAAAAAAAAAAAAAAAAAAAAAAAAAAAAATTTCACCCCCCCCCCTCAAAAAAAAAAAAAATTACTCCCCCCCCCCCACAAAAAAAAAAAAAACACTGCCCCCCCCCACACACACACACAAAAAAAATTCACTCCCCCCTCCAGAAAAGAAAAAATAAATCACTGCCTCCCCCCACACACACAAAAAAAAAATCACTGCCTTAAAAGCACATTTTATCCAAATGATGTCCTCCGGACGAAATGTCGTTTTGCAGCGACCAGTAATATGCACGTATGTACGCGGAGCGTACATGAAAACCACAAACAAAACATCACTCTATACCTCACCCGCATTCTGCATGAATCTCTTAAACATACGAAATTTCGTTTCGCATCGATCAGTAAAGCGTACATAAAAACCAAAGAAATATCACTAAATACGTCTCACACAAACTCCATGAATCTTTAAAACGTAGGAAATTTCGTTTCGCATCGATCAGTAACCCGTATATAAAAACCAAAAAAAAAAAAATATTACTAAATACGTCTCACACAAACTCCATGAGTCTTTAAAATGCACGAAATTCGTTTGGCAACAATAACGTACGCGAAAATCAGTTTCAAAACATCATGGGGAGGTTACCACATTTCAAACATCGATCGTTCAGCGGCGCATAAACACCGTGGTTACTAAGGTTGGCATCTTTATCCGCCAGTCGCCAAGAAGGACCGTAAAGCACATTCCAACCTTTGTTTTATTATTACGCTCATTTAATTTTTATCGAAAATAATAAAATGTTACATAAAATCAAAACTAACTTTTATTAAAACATAAAGTTCAATGAACACTTTTATAGCAATGTTAGTCTATCACATAAGATTTTGCACGCAATTTCATCTAAAGCGGCTAGAATATTTGATTGATTTTCAATGTTTCTTTATTGTACGAAACTATTAAACTTACAATTTTAAACAATGTTAAAGGAATAATATGTTCCAAATTTAGTAGCCTAAAGCTTCTTGGAACTTTCGTTAACTTTAAAAACTAAGACATTTTGATAGATTCCTGAAAATTTAATATAATATGCAACATTGATTAGGAGAAATTATTAAAAGTTTGCTGAAATAATTATCTTGATTGAATAGTAAGTATTGATCTATTCAGTTATTAAACTGGGAATTCTGTTTTGCAAACATGGAGCCTTGATATGCTTACATTTAAATATGCAATGCGCATAAATAAGCATTTTAAAACGATTTTATGTTGAAAGGAATTATAGCATAAATGAGCATTGTTACAATTCAAACAGAATTTTAAAAATATATATATGAATAAAAAAATGTGGACATCACATGACTTTCTTATACACCCATTATAATTGTACACATTTTTATGAAAATACTGGCCTTTTGTGTGAGATAAATGATTCGTAAATAAACAGGCAGGTTACAAGCATGAAAAAAATAAAATAAATAAATAAATCTAAAAAACTGATTAACTGATTAACTGCTACTCGAAATACAAAAGTCATGGTATTAGGATTACATATACCGCCAAACAAATATACTAGTTTTCTCAGGAATGGCTTATTACAGAACCTGTCATTGGCAAATCCATAGCTTAGAGTTTAATAAAAATCACTCGAATAGAGATAGCTTACTTTTGTTCTCTTTGTCGAAAATTAGAAGTTAAAGACGATAGATTTTACCGAAACAATTAATTCAGTTTAAACTGAGAAAGGGTTTAATAATTCTGGCTATCCTGAAAAGATTTTGCCGCCAAATTTGATCACTAATCTCCCCGTCACCACGTTTGTAGACAACGCTGATTGATGCCTTGGCATCGATTTTGGCGATTTTGTGTCGGATTTGGCGACTTGAGGCTAAATTTGGCGAAAAGTCTTAGTTTAGGGTTGCAAACGTTTGAAAGCTCTAATTTAAATAAGAACAGAATTCTGGAATTTTACGGAAAAATCCATTGTTTTTTAGCGCTGAACTAAATTCTTCCAAAAATCTTTATATGACAAACAAGACTAAAAAAATAAATTGCATTTGTCGATTAGAACTTGTTTATATATTAAGAATTACTTTCTACACTCAAAAATGACGGCAACTTTATTAACAATATCATTACGTGCTCTATCTAGGTGCTGAATATTCATTAAATGCATTCGTCGACTAGAACCTGTTTATGGTTTTAACTCTAGCATTACAACGTTTTTCGTATACCTGTAACTACGAACCGCGGTTATTTTGACTGCTCGATACAAAAAGAAGAAAAAAGTTCATATTGTTTTTTGCTCATGCTATGGAATGTTAATGATTATAATTATGAAATTTACTTGTTTAATAAGCAAATGAAAATAACAAATGATATTTCATGTTAACAAACAAAGAAAACATAAGGTGATAAGTAAGTAAATATATGTACACAAAGCACTGTTCAACATAACTTATAGATAATATATATACAGTTCCCGCCGCTTATTAAAATCACATTCGTTCTGAGCCAAAGTGATTTTATTAAGCGGCTGATTTTTAAATCCGGCGAACGTTCCTGCACTTAAGGAAAAGGTATTACTTCCCTGAATTTGGAAATAAACTTCAAATGGTAACGAATAATGGAATTAGTAAATAGCAATATAGCAATATTAGCAATATTAGCAATATTAGCAATATTAATTAATTTTTGATAGATAATTAATTAATTAATTGTTCCTTCGATATAAGTAAATTAAACGCATTCCAAGTTCCCATGCACTTTCCTTTAGAGGAAAATCCTCATTATTTTACCAAAAGTTCGCACTGTTCTTATAAATTTAAAATCTTTCCGTTTATACCTCATGAATTATAGTTATTTTAAAATAAGAACTAGAAATTGTCTTTTAATAATTAAAAAAAAAATCACTTAAAATCAAATTTGTAACTTATTACTGCACTTTGAAGAATAGCTTCTTGAAATTGTTACGGAGATAAGTTATGGGGCGTGTTTAATTTGTAACTGTCCTGCATGTGCGAAATCTTCGACAATCAGCGATAACGGAGGGTTTGTCGTACTTTGCTTTCTTTTTCTATTAAAAAAAATCACAATGCAAATAAAAAATATTTTTAGTGTGCAGAAATGATATTTTTGCCTGCTGAGGAGATATTTTTGAGTTTATTAACCGGCGATGTTGATTTTATTAAGCGGCGGCTTTAAAAGTAGTTTGTATTGATTTGATTGCGTTCCTGGCAATTTGATCAGATTAAGCGGCTGATTTTATTAACCAGTGATTTATTAAGCGGCGGTTACTGTATATATTATTTAATAATTTACCTCACAAAAATATTCACTATGACATAAATTTATTAAAAAATAAATAAATGTATTACCTTATTGAGTTTGACATTGCACACACACTATCAATTTCTGAATTTTACCAGTAGATTTTCCACAAACACAATTTCTACAGTCTACTTCTTTTTAAAAAAAAGTCAAGAGATGACAAAACTATAGATAGCAAAACAAATATGTTGCGAACAACTAAATTTGATTTCCGGTCAAAATGACTGCTGCCGTAATTCTAGTGTTAAGAATTACCTTCTACACGCAAAAATGTCAGCAACTCTCATAAAAATATCATTACAGGCTTTACTTACGGGCTGAAATTTATTAATTAACATATTTTGAATTCTCTATGATGATTGGTCATATATAATGGTTAAAACCTTTAAATATTTGGCTCTTATAAATATAATTTTAGTAAATACCTCCAAAATTGAAAGTCACAGAGAAATCAAAAATGAGGTACATAACTCGATGTTATAACAAACCTATATACCATTTTGCGTTGTTCTATGTTCATGTCCAACCATTTTTTAGCTATGCGAGATACATGCACACAAACACACATACATACATACGTCACGAAAAATCGTGTAAAGTTGCTGGTATATCTAAAACAGGTGCTCGTATTAAGACGAAACTTGCAAGTGTACAACTAGACATCATGACAGTCACACACATAAATTTGCAACATTCTACGATGATAGATTTTTGAGCTATCCTAGATATAAAATACATTTCGCAAATCGGAAATACAATACTTCCTTATACAAAAATGTAATATTTAAAAATATGCATATATTTATATGTATTTCTAAATGACTATTTATAGGTAAATTGGTTTATACGTGTAATAATATATTCATATACCATACTAAACTGTAAATTAAAAATTCGAATGTGATACGAGAAACACACACGAGAAAAGGACAAGGAAAGGGGTAAATTCTGTTATACAAAAAACATTAAATTTCGTTTGAAAAGTTTAAAATACAAGTAAATATTAAAAAATGTCCAATGTAAATTTCTAAATGTATAGAATATTAAGATGTATAACATACATTCTATCACATACCTCTAGTGAGGTTTGTGTATTTTGTTTAATTAATGAAATGAAGAAGACTATTGATTTATTTTTAAAGACTTTCATTACAGGTGGCTTGCTACCGGTGTGACATATTTATAGGAGATACATGGGACACAAGAACGATAAGGAAACACATAGGCAATGCAGGGTCGGAAGTGCAATCCGAATGAGATACAGGATTTTTTAGTTATTTTATAATTGTTTAAAGACATACCCAAATGGTTCCAATTTTTATTTAATTCAAGACACTTGCAATAAACAAATGATATAATGATTGTCATTTTCATTTACCTTATATTTTTAACACATTTTAAATAGTAATGATGCTGATTAAAGCTTTATAGTTGTTTAAAATATAAAGAAAACAAGAAACATTGGTGTGGTCAAATAACGTGATTTTTACGTCAATAACCACTCGCAAAAGCGTTAGGATGAAAATTATGAATACATGGTGACCACGAAATGAAAATTAAGGCGAAAACTTAAAATAAATTATAAATTTCCTAAATATTATACCACATAATAACCCATATCTTTAAGATTGCATTTCCGACTCCTTATTCCTATTGAATTCTGAGTCGTCTTTGTGCCTCCTACATCTCCTGTAAGTTTTTCGCACCCGTAGCGAATCACACTGTATAAGACTTTAAAGTCTAAATTTACATTTTGAAATTATTTAATATTTTTTTGAAAAATATTTTAAGAATAATTCAATTTTACTTCTTTATCTGTTTTCTTAGTGTAAATCAAATATTTGTGCTGTGTGGCTAAATTATACAGATGTGAATGTGAGTGACAGATATTTTTAAGTGACATTTAAGGAAAATATTCTTTAATTTTTAATGTTTAATAAATTTTAGAAAAAATCATATTTTTATACATTTATAAATGCTTTATATTAATAATGTATAGGTTGATCAAAAAAGTGAATTTTTTTCCGTATTTCATTGCCGCCACATTACTGAGACTGTAATTTTCCATACAGTGGTGCTTAATATAACCTAATAAAATGGTGGCATTAGGTTAAAGTTATGGTTAGCTAAGTTAGGTTAGCTAAGTTACTATAGTTAGTTTTAAGTTAGCTAAGTTATGAGTTGTACCATTTGTGTTACGGGTTTTAAATGACAATAATGTTGTAGAGCATCATCTTATTAGTAGGAAAAAGCACCTTGTTGACATAATTGCGAAAAACAGACTGCTTAAAGCGTGCATGTGTGTGTTCGAGATCTTCCATACTGTGACCTAAAGAAACAATCTAAGAATGAAAAGAACAATGAGTTATCACAAGACACCTTCATTTTGAATGTTCAAACTTCAGTCCGTCAGCTTAAATACACATATGCACCCCTTTCTGAACTACACGTACCATATGTCACCCGCTACGCTACAACGTAAGCAAAGTTCAAACAAGAGTACAAATGCGCATTGCAGCTTACAGACAGAAGTTTGAACATCGAAATAAAAAGTATTCGCTGACGATTAGTTGCCTTTTTATTTGTATGATCACTTCAATACATCACGATTTGGGGAATTATAGACAAAGAAGTATACGTTTTATGCAATCAAATTTTAGAACTCATATCTATTATCTATTATAATGAATCTTTTTGTACTAAATTAATATAACCAAAACTAAATTCAAAACTGGTGTACAATCGATAAATAGATTATAAGACTTCTTCACACACCACAAATTTTAAGCAGCACAACCGTCTTGCTTTTGCCTCCAAGACAGTAGCACGTGTTTTTTTGCACCTGATGAAGAAACTCTACGTCCTTTCGAAACCGGTTGTGCTGGCTTAAAATCTGTGGTGTGTGAAAAAGTCTTATAATCTATTTAAATCAATGATATTCTACAAATTTCTACACAAAATACACATTTTCCTCTATCACGTAACATTTTCAAGAAAGTTTTTTTTTTCCCACAAAGTAGCTTTGTAAATAGTAGTTTCTAGTACCGCACAGCCATTTTACTACACCTAGATACCGCTTTTATGACTATAAATACAGCCGTTCAGTAGTTAAAAAGGTGAGAACAGACTTTAATGGGCGCATTGTTTATTAGTATCATCTTGCACATGTGGTTTGTTTAACATTTATTTTACATAACAAATTGATTGCGAATCCGTCTAAACTTTAATTTATACTTTTAAATAAATAGCTTTACTCAAATATTACAGGCAATGAAATTTATGGAGGCAATTAAACTCATAAAATGTAATAACAATTTATTCTGTAATATTATTAAAAATTACATTGCTGTATATACTATTATTATAGTTCGTACTAAAATATTAACAAATAGTTAATTTTGTAATTCATAATTACAAAATAAAATAGAGATCTTACAATATTTGATAACGTTTTTCTTGTTTATCAGTTTTAAGAAAAATTCGTTATATTTAATAACAAATGAGTCCATATCTTATAATAAATAAACCTTATATTAATCAATTATGAACACCTTGTGTATACTCTAATAAACTTTATATAAACATATTATAAAATTCGAAAGTTTGCACAAACCTTCCTTACATAATTATAAAATAATTTCTAGAATTGTATTAACTATTAATCATAATGCAAAGATTATGAATTATTCGTCTTACGAAAGTAATGCTGTCATGATTCCTTTGTTCTGTTTTCCCTTTCATGTATTATTCTACACATGAATATAATAAATCTCGAATTCCGTCAATCGTTTGTAATTTGTCACTGTCCAATAGACTTTATTCTTATCATGTAAAGGATAAAGGTATTTACTTAAGTTAAAGTAACCTTTAATAGATCAAATGTATCTCAGAATTTAGATGCCACAAATGATGGAGTTTCATTTAAAAGAAATTAAGCTATAAAATAAATGCATAAAAATTAAACTAGATATGTTATTTGATTTGATAAATATGTTGAATATATGCGCTGTAAAAGCTCGTATAAAGGCAGTGTTAAGAATTTGTATCTGTACTGTAGAAACATATATTTGAAATTTCCAAGCATTGAATGATTTTGATAAAATTTATCATCAGATTATTGCGATTTATTACAGATTTTGAATTGTTTCTAAGTTATTTATACTATAATCCAATTTCCCTTCTATAATTCGTTGTGTTTTTACTCGTTTTGAAAAATAATCTTTGAAATAAACATTTAATAATTATAACGGTAATTTCTATCTTGAAATATGCAGAGTTATTAATGGAAATTGTATCAAAATATGATACTATTTATCCTTCAAATACCACTTCACTTTAATACTGTCTGAAAAATTTAGATATTTGCAAAAAAAGTTTATTTTAATGGAATGTATTGTATATAATAGTATGTTATGAGTGACATTCTAAAAAAAAATCAATTATATTTATATTTTATGGATTGTAATACTTCACATAAAATGCTATTCGAATACCTTTGTTTGTTCATTTAATGCATTTGGCAGTTATTTTAGTTATTTGAAATTAAATATAACTAGCTGGACCCCGTCGAATTCGATGGTCACTATATTGACCATAATGTTTCAAAAATCGTCGCATCATCATTTAAATGTATTTCAAGTTAAAACATCTAAAAAAATTTACGACATTCAACTTAAAAAAAACAAGATATTCGGAAAAATGCTTATAAATAGAAATACTAAATATGATATCACTTTCTACAAAGTACTGTCAATGTGACATAAAACTGACTCCAAATAAACAGTTGCTATCTTTTATATTCTATTTCGTTTAATACTAAGACTACATGTTAGCTGACCCGCCGGCGTTGTCCGGGCCTATGATAATAACCTTAAATGAACCTTAAATTTGTATGATTTTATATCTTAAACTCGATTTTGTTTGAATTTCTATTTTTAAATAAAAGCATAGCGAAAAAAAAATAATCAGATGTAACAACAACAAAAAAAAATACTTTGAACCGAATGAAACTCTGCTTTGTGACCCCGATGCCTGCGGCAGCGCATACGCCGGCAGTTAATAACATAAAACAATTCCCAAAATTAACTTGGAACCAAACGAACACGACCGGGGTTGCCCGGGCCCATGATAACCTTAAATGAACCTTAAATTTGTATGATTTTATATCTTTAACTCGATTTTGTTTGAATTTCTATTTTTAAATAAAAGCATAGCATAGCATCGCAAAACAAAATAATCAGTTGTAACAAAAATATTACCTCGAACTGAAGGAAACTCGTCCTTGTGACCCCGGTGCCTGAGGCAGCGCATACATGAATCGCTAATAACATGAAAAAACTCCCAAAAATTAACCTGGAACGAAACGAACCCGACCGGCGTTGCCCGGGCTCATAATAATAACCTTAAATGAACCTTAAATTTGTATGATTTTGTCTTTCACTCTATTTTGTTTGATCTTCTATTTTTAATGAAAGCATCGCGAAAAAAATAATCATCTGTAACAAAAAAAAAACCTCAAACCGAATGGAACTCGGGCTCGTGACCCCGATGCTAGCGGCAGCGTATATGCGGGTCGCTAATAACATGAAAAAACTCTTAAAAATTAACCTTGAACCGAACGAACGACTGAATCATGCTTTCGCTGCCTGTGGCAGCGGCACCGTATAGCAGGCATGATACGCACGCGCTGCAAAATTCACTTTCCTTCACCAGGGGGCGCAGTATGTTCTATACGAGCATCACCAATCGCCTTGAATTTCCAAGACCTTTCAAATAAGGTGTCACGTGGTGGTGTCAACTGCAAAATCCTTTAGTTGCACTTTCCACCGCCAGGGGGCACAGTGTGTTCTGTACGAACATCACCAACGGTCAGGAAATACCAAGACCTTTAAAATAAGACGTAATATGATAGGGTCTACTACAAAATCACCTAGTCCATTTTTCACCACCAGGGGGCGCGCTATATTGTATGCAAACATCCCCAATCAACATGAAATTTCAAGACCTTTATCACCAATCGCCTTGGATTTGAAAGACCTTTCAAATAAAGTGTCACATGGTGGTGTCAACTGCAAAATCCTTTAGTTCTACTCCGCTGACAGGGGGCGCAGTGTGTTCTGAACGAACATCACCATCGGTCAGGAAATACCAAGACCTTTAAAATAAGGTGTAACATGATAAGGTCTACAACAAAACCACCTAGTTCCATTTTTCACCACCAGTGGGCGCACTAAATTGTATGTGAACATCCCCAATCTTCATGAAATTTCAGAACCTTTAAAATGAGGTGCTACATGTGTGGGTCTAGACCGGATTTCCCTCTCAAACTAATTTCCTCCCCTTTCCCCTCTCTCAAATCTATTTTCTCCCCTTTAAAATTGAAAATTCCAAATTCTCACAAAGTGATTTTTTAGTATTCAAGTCTAGTCCCCCCATGTACAATTTCTTAACCGTGAAGTAATTTGGAGCTGATTTAAGCTCGCATACGTGTTTTTAACCCCTGCCCCCTAGGGGGGAGGGGCGTGCGACTTTTTATATTTTTCTCTTTTCATAACACATCTACAGACCAAGACCTTCTTTTAGACACCTCAACTTAGTTTTTACACCTAGCCGTTCTCTCAATTTAGTGGAGACAGACAAAAACACGTTTCAAATTAATATATAGATTTCCTAAATAACAAAGTGGAGTTCAGTTTTTTTGTTATTTATGGCACTTTTCTTTGCAAAAGGAAATGACGATTTATGGTCACAAAGAACATTTGTATAATAATCTGCAAAAACGTTTTGGCTTATTCTTGTTTTTTTTTTTTTTTTTTTTTTTTTTTTTTAGTTAAACCGTAATACTCATTAATGCTAATAGGCAAAGCCTTCCGACTTTACATTTACAAAATATAGATGGATGAATGCCGAGTACACGAGGTGTAATGTTGACCTCAAAACTTAACAACGGCCAGATGTTAGTAGCAGATATATTTAGGCTTTATTTTTATGTAATTTTTATTTTTATTATTTGCCTAATTAATTAAAAAAAAAAACATATATAATTTTTTGGGTCAAGCACAGGAAATGCTTCCATTCCCAAATAAAAACTAGTATATCGTGGCCGCCACAAGACTTTCTTCTATATGTAGCTGAGAAATTCACTAAAAACAAATAATTTGTTAAAACTATTGTTTATTAAAATTATTTATCATGATAAATGCAGATGATTTTCCTAAAAAAAAAAAAAAAAAAAAAAAAAAAAAAACTAACACAAAATATTTATAGAGATACACTTTTATTCGCTATAAATAGCATCTTAAAAAATGCGTTTTCATAATGGTTATCTCACATACCAAGTTTCGTGCAGTTATATGCCATAGAAATTGAAATATAGCCTTTATGTTCTCGGGAAAAAATACAATATAGCAGCAATAGCTGTTGCATCCAAATTGAATCAGCATAATATACCTTAATCACCTTGTCATACATCAAGTTTTGTTTGATTATACGCAGTAGAAATATTCATATATAGCTGCGCCACCTATTGAGTGATTGGCACTAAAAGCTGATAAACATTAATTTATGTCAAACAGCATCTACTTATTAAATTATATGTGTTTCTGTGCAGTTCTTCCTGAATTACATTTCGTTAAATTATGGAAATCGCTGTATATTAGCGCAACCTCTCCAGCGATTGACACCAAGTTTCAAATTGCTAATATATGTCATGGTGCATACGAATATAAATTTATATGCAATTTTAGTCAGTAATTCTTGAGATATATCCTTATCTTAAATTGTGGTAATAGTAGTATCATAGCACTAGCTCTTGACGATTCATACCAAAATTTGATTGTTACCAATTCTTGGAAATGCAGATTTATATGCAATTCTGTGCAGTAGTTCCTGAGGTAGTTTCTCCTCAAAATTTTTGTTTCTCTCACACATACACAGGGAGAGGGAAAAACGGACAGACATATATTTCCAAAAAATGGTCAAATTATGTTCTGAAATTCTCAAAACGTGTAAATCCATCAAAAACAGGAAGGCGAAAATTTTTAGGTATCCAATATTTAAAAAAAAATACTTAAAAAACACTTACTTTCACAAGTTGAATTGTTTCATCTATAGCTTTATAGCCTGATTTACGAGTATGTAATCTTTTTTACACAACTTGTTTTTAAACACTCTGTTTTGTATTTTCAGTAATAATGTGCCATTATTTGGCCTACGCATGTTGAGTAGCAATGTTTTCAAACAATGCATAATCTAGAAGTTATTCAGATTGACTACTAAATTCAATTTCTACTGAACGACTGTAGGTCAAGTCATAAATGTGATTTCTATGTATAGCAAAGTAAATAAATGTTAATACTATAGACTGTCAGATGCCATGCACATATGGAACTTTATTTGTATTTCACGTTGTCTACATGTCACCCGCCACTCTACAAAGTAAGCAAAGTAAAGTTTAAAGTGTGAAAATATTAACTGCAGCTAACAGACTTAAGTTTGAACATCGAAAATAAGAGTATTTGGTAATGAATAGTTGTCTTATAATTTAAATTTATAGATCGTTTTCCTTACGTCACATGTAAGGAATTACATAAAGCGAATGCTCAGTTTAAGAATTCTATTTTTATCATTCATGTCTACAAGATGTCGTTTCATACTAAACAGATTATACTCTAGAAATTTTTAATTCATTTTCCTCCTTTCTCGTACCGTTTTCAAGATAGGAATACTTACTTCTCCATTTTGTATCAGGTGGCGCTATACGTGGCTGTATCTAGTAGCATAAAGCCAAATTAATATATACTACCTTTCTACAAATGACCGGACACTTTCAATTTCAAAGGGTTTTTTTTAAATAACCCAAAAATTACTGGACAAACCCTCTTTAAACTTCAGGTATGGGGAGAACATGTTATATCTCATATATTTCAGTGTATGTTTCGCCCTGAAAGTAAAAAAAAGAAAAAAAAGGGTCCAGTAAAAAATTAAAGGAAAGTGAAAGTGTTTGGCATCACCCTGTAAAACGTAAGGCAGGAAATACGATCTGGCTGTAGCATGTGATTACGGAGCTCCTTTTTATTTCCTGTATACATTCTCTTGTATCTAGCATATGAAATCAGGGAAATATAAAGGTTTCTTTAAAATTTTGAAAAAAAAAAATACACTTGTCGCTGTAACACTCAAAGTATTAAACCCAGTGCTAAGCTATTTTCAGGAATCTTGGTAAACAGTATTAGATACAGCATAGAGCAAACAGAATAAAAAAAATAGTAAGTATCTAATTAACAATGAGCATTTTTGCGAAATTTCATTTGTATAATTTTAATAGCCAAATGTATTGAGCTACTTATATAAAACCCCCAGACAAGTATCGTGTAAACAAAAAAAAGTTGTACGCAGTAGAATGAACTGAATTTCAGTTGTACCTAAAAAAAAAAAAAAAATTATGATCAATATTTATTTACAATCATCGGAAGCTGCGTTACCCTTCAGTGAATCAAATAAAACCCCTTATAGTTTAGTTTTAGGGTTCAAGTTTTAGTATATCACCCTACATTAAAAACAATTAATATATATATATAGAAACGTTAAGGAAATACATAACTTCTATATATATATATATATTTTATTTTTGAAATACAAAATATTTGTTCCTTTCGGTTTTCTATCTGCATATTCAACACAATTATCAGAATAGTTAAGGCTATGTTACACCTCAGTAGCAAACACGAGATAGTAAATAGAAATTCCAGCTTTCTATTTCAAAAAGATTTCATTCATATGGATAAGTGATATATTTATATTTATAAGCATTAAATTTTATAAAAATTCTTTAAAAGCTATATTAAGGGATACTTGCCAACATCCTAATTAATATTCCGTAGTCTTGTTAGCCCTGCCCTTTTTCTCACATCAATGAATGTTTAGAGTAATATTCTCCAAATGCAATTACGATTGAATAAGAGGA
Organism: Salticus scenicus; assembly: GCA_963930645.1. NCBI lineage: Eukaryota > Metazoa > Arthropoda > Arachnida > Araneae > Salticidae > Salticus > Salticus scenicus. Next base: position 186,703,802 of record OZ005654.1, on the reverse strand, counting down.
AAAATACTCTAAAAAGATACCGGTGTGAAAAAGAAGGCGGAGCTAACAATACTACGGAATATTAATTAGTATGTTGGCATGTATGTATTAAGGTGTAATATATACATATACATAGATAGTCGGTAAAAAAAGTGTCCGAACACTAGCAAAAATTCCTATGTACAAAAAGTACACTTCAAACGGTTCTGTTATATAAATCTTTATCGAATCATGTTCTTAGACTGACTAAGAAGAGGATTCGACAAGGATTTATTTAACAAAACTGTATGAAGTGTACTTTTTTTACATGGGTGTTTTTGCTAGTATTCGGACACTTTGTTACCAACTGTACATTAACACAATTTGTATATTTATATATACATAGTTCATGATTTATTCAATAGAATTGCTACTTGTTAATAGTACAACAAAATTAGTTTAATAAATATTTAAATGTTTTATGCACTATAATTTTCAATATACAGCGAAATATAAAAAATGTGGTAATAAAAATATCTTATTATAAATTAAATAGAATAAAGCTAATTAATATATACTATATGCTGTATAATGCACTTTCCTATTTAACAGAACTTCTATTTATATTTCCACCTTCTCTATGATTGAATGATGTTTTGAATTACTCCAAATGCATTTCGGTAATATACTATTCCCGCAATGTACTTAATTCCCTAATTTAATCATTCAAAATACGAGACGTAATCAGCTACAGCAAAATTTAGTTTAATGAATCACTGTATGACAATATTGATAAAACAAAAGAACGTAAAAGGTTTAATTGAAAGAGACATTTAAATCTCTCTGTTCAAAATTAAATAGAATATGGGTAGAATAATATTCTAAAAGCTCTTCAGTTAAATGATTACAATAATTTTCACATAATTTTCATAAGATAATATTTACTTAGCGGATATTTACTGAGATTTATTAAAAAGAACAAATTAGTGATAATTCAACTGCTATTTTTAAAAGTTTAAATACCTGTTTCATTATTGATTTCTCTGCGGAAAATTCTCACATTAAATCAAAATATTTTTACAAACCTTCGAAAACCATAGGTTTAAACTATTTGTAATACATTGATAATTGCTTAATTTATATTTAGTTAAGTTATATTTTAAGTACATTATCTTATCATTTTCCTTTATACCATGATTAAAAAGAATATGTGACATGATTAAATATAAACATAGTCTTTCACATGTATGTAAGATGTTTTGTCTATGTTACATAATAATAAATAAGATTCATGTGTACATTGCTATTTTTAATGATGTATCCACATAAAAGAACTCAGTGTTGTCAATTCTATTTTAAGTTTAATTATAAAAAACAAAATACTGAATTCTAAGTTTAAATATCCTGTAAAATGGTGTAAAAAATTACTAGTTAGGTGAATATTTATTTATAGTCATATAGTTTAGATATCCAATAGATCATAACATTCTTAAATATATTAATCTACAGACATTTAGAAGTCGTTAGAAATCAATAGGAATATTAATGATATAAAATAGTGAAAATTTCGTTAATTTATCACAAATATTGTAGAATCTGGATGATTTCTCACATTTTAGTCCTACGTTGGAATTGTATTTCCGATACAAAGACAGAATTATATTTTAAATAACGTATCAGATTAAAAGGTTATATTTTAATTTTTAAGTAAAAGATAAAAATTAAAGAATATTAATTGTAATGTGTATTCATGTTTATTCCTTAATTGTATTCATGTAAAAATTTACATAAATTTAAATTCTAACGATTGATACTTTTCCGATGCATGTGGAAATTTCTCGAACAGCTGTTATTAAGATTATGTTTATTTTAGCCTTACTGAAGACAATTGCTTTAAGATAATTTTAGACGATATTTTGGGAAACTCTACACAATTATTACCTCTTGCTTAATTTAGTTGCTTAGGAAAAAAAACTGATTCACTGTATTTGATAAAAACGGCCTCTAAATGCAACCACGAAGGTAAATCTTGATCAAATCGTAAATATTTCGAATTTCAACACATGAATTTCTAGCCTTTTTAAAACATGAATTTTATTTTGTATGCAATATTTTGCATTTATCTTCAAATAATTGTACATACGTATCTAAATGTTAACTTATTAATATTTTTAAACATTATTTTAAAATATTAAGCAAGGTTAAGAAAACAATATACTGAAAAATTTCGAGCTAGTTAACCACATACAATCGGTAACAAAAATGTACGAACACTAGCAAAAATTCCTATGTAAAAAAAGTACACTTCATACGGTTTTGTTAAATAAATCCTTGTTGAATCCTCTTTTTAGTCAGTCTAAGAACATGATTCGATAAGGATTTATTTAACAGAACGGTATGAAGTGTACTTTTTTTTTACATAGGGATTTTCGCTAGTGTTCGGACACTTTTGTTACCGACTTATTTTATAATAAGAAACATTAATTCGTCTATCATACATTTATGTTTTTTTAATTTTGCTTGTAAACAAAATTTGAACGCTGGGTAGGATCTGTCTCTTTTTTTTTAAATACTAGCAAGAACATACCCACACTCGAACCTGCCAGAAAAAAATAGAAAAAACTCCTCACCACCTGCTAGAGCCATCAATGGCAAAATTGGATTTCAGCTTCAATAGTTTTAAAACGTTGCTTCTTCCGTATCCATAGATGCGCAATATATTCCAGATCCGGTAGAACAATATACTTCCATCCCTCAGCTAACCACTTTCCTAAAAAATAATTGGACACAAATATGGATCATCAATCAAAGCAAAGCCAGTAGCTGCGGAGCTGTCACTAAAAATTTGCATTACTGGTATAATAAGAAATAAAACTTAAAGAATATAATTTTTTATAGAATAATATAGCTCGAAAAATATATATTTGTTTATCAAAATAAAATTTAGAATTGCATAATCTCTTAATTCTTAAAAGTTGATTAATTATTGTGTTTTATATATGTTTTATGTCTGAGATTAGAATACCAGTGCGGCACACAGTTAGTAACGAAGTTGAAGTTTTTTCTTTTACCACATAAATCAATACATAAATTTTTATTTTTAAGACAAAAGATATATCTACGAAACAGCTTCAAAATTATTTGAATTGGCTTTATTTTATTTTAAAATATCTGGATATATTAAATTAAAAAAATTATTAAAATCAGTATTAAAAATAATTAACTCATCTATTTATCGGCAAACATGTAAACAGGTAATATGAGTTACAGAGAACTTGTACTCACAGAAAAATAAGAAAATATTGGCCGCACTAGAAGAACAATTAGTTCCCATACCAATACCATGTGACTGTTTAATAATTTTATTATGAAAAATATATATATAATTAGTATTTATACAAAAATGACAGAAACTAAGGAAAAAATCTGTAGGAATATTTAATTCACCTTCAATATAAAAAATGTCAAAAATCTTTCTGGTGATGACATAAAGTTCATTTTAGGAATGCTACAAAATAAGTTTTCAAAATCATAAGTTTGAATAGACGAAGTTTTAAAAGTAATTTTATTAATTAAATCAATACTATTATCAATAAACAAAAAATAACTTGTATTTTTATATTTGAATTTTAGAAAGTCATAAATTTTCTTCAAAAAGAATTGTAATTTTACATTAAAACATTTTCCAATACTATTAGTTGTACAAAATATTAACCTGAACTTAACAGCATTTTTAACAATTACACAATTCAAATTTAATTTAGTGTAATAAAAATCATTATTCAGTTCTTCAAAAGTTCTTCCAAAATATTTTTTTTTTTTTTTTTTTTTTTTTACGTATAATATCATAATTATTAGCAGTTTTGTCAACTGGAACAAAAACAAAATGCTTTTTAAACGATTCCAAAAATCCATTGTTCATTTTTTTTAAACTGCTGATTTTTGTAATTATTACTATTTAAAAATTCAACTAAAAAATTATAAAACTAACAAATTAGATTATATTTCAATTCATGAAAGCCTCTATGGATGTGTTGTATTTATAACAAATCTTAAAAATAAAATTATTTATATCTTTCAAAAAAATTCTCTTACAAAATTGGTTTTTTAAGTTTCTTACTTAATCTAAATTTTGTGCCCAGATTCATTAATAACCTTATATTATCATTTTTTTATCATATTAAGATCTCCAGTTATGACACGTTTGTAATTATTATCAATATAAGAATTAAAATCATTACTATTGCATACACATTCATTCATGTTGGAGAGATCATCTGATAAAACAAGTTTTCTATAATTAAAAATCTTTTTACTAAATGGTTTATTATGTTTAAAAGCAGTTACAATATTTATAATTTTTACTGAAAAAAGGAAATCATTTTTAAAAATAGCTTTATTTAGTCTCAGATTATCAAATGTTTTTTTTCCGAAAAAAGAAATTGTAAAATATTTATTTACTGTATTACATTTTTCAGTTTTTAAATGTTTGAAACCTATTAAATCTGTAACTAAATCTTTAACCCTTTGCGGCGCAAGACAATTCAGATCATTTAAATTATACTGCCACCGGAATTCATGAACTAAATTAAACTAAAAGAAATTTTAAATTTTAAGGTTAAAAAAACCGGCCTTTTCTGATATGTTATAAACGTAAATATTTGCTAAAAAATTTCCGGGATGAATTTTTGCAGCTGGATCTTAAATTTTGCGTCCTCGCAGCGAGGACACCGCGCGTTAAGGAGTTAAACTGATTATAAACAAAATTATACTTAGAAAGAAAATAAGAAATTTTTGTAATTGTTTTTATTTTCAAAGAAAAAAAAAATCAGTCTTTAATTCAATCTCTTATAATTCAGTCTTTGTAGCTTCAAGTTTTTCTTTACTATTCTGTTTAAAATAAAATCTGGAGTATGCTAGCTTGACATACTTTCGGAAACCTGCTAGTACTACATAGTTTTTAATAGCTGTGTTCCCACCTGTTCATGAAGAAAACACAGCATAATTGAAAATTTTCAATCTTTTCCGCACTGGTATTGTAATCTGAGCTATAAAATATACATAAACATAATAATTAATCAACTTTTAATAATCAAGATATTATGCAATTCTAAATTAAATTTTGATAGACAAATATATAATTTTCTAGCTTTTTATTCTATAAAACTTTATATCCTTTAAGTTTCATTTATTATTATACTAGTAATGCAAATTTTAAGTGACAGCACGGCAGCTACTGGCTTTGCTTTGGTTGGTGGTCCATATATGTATCCAAATTGATGCTAAAGGCTCAAAGCCTATTTTTAAGGAAGGTGGTTAGCTGATGGATGGAAGTATATTGTACTACCAGGCCTGGAATATATTGGACATCTATGGATACGGATGAAGCATTACAACGTTTTAAAACTATTTAAGCTGAAATCCAATTTTGCCATTGTTGACTCTAGCAGGTGGTGAGTTTTTTTCTATTTTCTTCTGGCAGGTTCGGGTGGCGATATGTTCTTGGTAGCTCTTTAATTTTAAAAATACATGTAATAGAGTAGTTTTTGAATCCTAATATAAAATTTCAATATACTATCGCTCCTAAGTAATAGAATTTTATTTAAAAATAAAATGATTTTCAAACAAATCATAATTCAGTCTTTATATCTTCACGTTTTTCTTTACTATTCTGTTTCAAATACAATCTTGAGTATGCTAGCTTAATATATCTTCAGAAACCTGTTAGTACTACATAGTTTTTAATATCTGTGTTCCCAACTGCTGATGAAGAAAACACAGCATAATTGAAATTTTTAGCTTGTATGGTGTTAAATGCAATTTACTTTTTTGTTTAATAACATTGTTAAATTACTTTTTCCTTTTGGTTTTGCATTCCACTTTCAAATCTTCATTTATCATAATTTAAATTCATTGTTATATATATATATATACATGTGTGTGTGTATTATACAAATTTAAGTTAAAATTTAGCGATAGGATTTAAGAACTATTTTTCATCAATACGTGTTCTACTATATTATTTACGCAACAGGATAATACATACATATATTTTTTATATTATTAATTAATTTAATTTTACATTTTAAACGATTTTTGGTTACAATATTTTTTTTCTTTTTAAAACATATAAAAACCGTTTTCACAAACATTCGCTAATATTAAAAAAAAAAAAAAAAAGATCAAGTAAAAGAGAATGTTAAATATACATTGTTAAATATTTTTCTATTGCAGTTTAAAGATATTTTACTTGAAATGAATTATTAAACTGCATTGGCATTCTGACACACAAATTTTCGTACTTTACTTTGAGTAAGAAAAGAATAAATTATTTGTAAAAACAGAGAAATATATTTTAGTATTTTGTTAAAGTTATTGTGTTTACTCATTTGTCAAAAATGTCTTTCTCATTTCATTTTACGTATTTTATTTGTGAACAGAGTAAACGTCTTTCTGCATCAGAAATAGTATATTCAATCATTTCTGTAAAAGTTTTTGATTTAAATTAATGTTGAAATTTTTTTCTTTCTTTCTTTTCTTTTCTTTGCAATTTTTATGAGTATGACAGATTTAATATCGCAAACGTTGTAAAGATTAATAGCACTAATTAAATATTGGATTTGATGAACGACTAAGCTTTAATATACTCTATATGCACTTTCCACCAATAATTATTTCGACGCTTTCGAATCTAAACGTTTTGTGAAATACCTAGAAAATTCTTCAGGAATTAACTTGAAAGTTTGAAAGTATAAAGATCATGTTATACTTCATACATTTCAGCAAAACTTTTGTCCAGAAGAAGAAAAGAGGAACAGTAAAAAATTAAACAAAAGTCGAAATGTTTTGAATCACCCTTCAATAACAAATGCTTCAAATGCGTTTTCTCTACAGTATGTGAATTTGAGGATTCTTTGTATTATCATTATAAAATATGATTCTATTCCATATACTTACTGAGATATACTGATTTCTTTAAAAAATAATTTCCCCCTACTTCTCCCCTTTCTTAATTCCCCCCTACACGTGTTTAATTATACGTAGTGTATTAGATCCAATGTAAAGCTATTCACAGGACTTTTTTGTATTAAATTAGACACAGCATACTGCAATCGGAATCGAAAAATATCTTACAAAATATGAACAGTTTTATTAAATAATTTTAACTACGCATGAGCAAGATTAAAAAAATAAAAAATAATAAAAAAATCCTTTCCATAATTTATTAATCAAATGTATTTAGCTACGTATACGAAAACCCCAAATAAATGTAAATTCAGAAAGTTGTGAGAGATAAAATAAACAGAAAGTCAAAATAAATGCTAAACTATAACGGGTTTCACTCGCACTTTCATTTTGATTCAGTCAATTCCCAATGGTAATACAGTGTTCACTGTTTGTAAATAATTTTTGATAAAAGGCCTATCATTTTTCGTTCTATCTTTTCTTTTTTTTCTGTGAGAGAGATCTGGAATTCTGTTCATTGTATAATGCATAACGTTTTGAATTTACACGATAATTGTTTGACATTTGCTTGGGGTTTTCGTATATACAGCTCAATAAATTTAGATATTAAATTATGCAAATAAAATTTTTAAAGAGCCTTGGCATACGTAATTAAAACGTATTTAGTAAAAATGCCAAATTTACTTTAAATGTAAAATTCGTACGTCAAATGTCCTATAAATGGCTTTGCACTGGGCCAAAACATTATTACAACAAACTATACTAGTTATACTAGGCGAGTCGTATTAATCCTGGACGATAGGACCCATGCCCCAGCCCGCCCGGTTCCCGCTGTTCAATGTATTTTTCTAGACAATTTTGTCCCCTTATTACTTCCGGTGTGATCCGTTTTTTTTTTTTTTTAACACACTTGACATTGTGAGTTTTTTTGCTTTTCTTACCATGCTATTCCTATGAGGTTTTTAGCTTTTTTTCTACATAGTAGCGGTGGTTCCCGCCCACCCACCCACACCACCGCCAAGAGTTATACTACGCGAGTCGTATTAATCCTGGACGATAGGACCCATGCCCCAGCCCGCCCGGTTCCCGCTGTTCAATGTATTTTT